>JAODUE010001546.1:0-12385 GCA_027564755.1 Amblyopsis hoosieri
ATTTACACTGTTCTACAAGCTGTACAATCACTACTTTACATTGCAGAAAAGTGTAATTTCTTCATTGTTGTCACATGTCGCAAATATGTGAGGGGTGTACTCACTTTTGTGAGATACTGTATATACACACATATATAGACACACACACACACACACACACACACACTAATATACACACACACACACACATATGCAAAAAACACAATTAACAATTTACAGTTTGCACACTTACATGTGACTAATATTACAGTCATACGGTGAAAACAGAAGCCAATAGACTACACAAGTGATTTATCCTACTTATAACATCAAAGCAAGAATAGCACAATTCAAACTGCTAAAGCACTGAGATTTATAATATTCCCTTGCCATATCAACAGGAAAACAGACGCAGTCAGCCAAACAGTATCAACACCATATGGAAAAGTATAGGCTGTGGTTTGCAGGCAACAATAATGCGTTGGAGGCAGCCAGTGCATGCCAGATGACAAGAAACTCAAAAACTAGGGAATATCCTTGCTCAGCGTTTAGTTACTGGTAGGCCCCGATCTCACAGAAAACGACGCGCCTGGAATGAGCTCTTCTCTTGCGCACTGTTCGTCAATGTCACATTTGGCTCAGGCAGCAATCTCTGTGTGATCGGGGCCGTAGGCAAACTGACAGAAAACAGAAACACGGCATGGCAAAATATTAACAGACAATGGAACGCATGATAATCTCTAACCTAAATGCTACCCCCACACAACTGTAAACAATCAACAAATAGCATGTCTGGGGTGTGCTTGGGACACACACTGGCGAGAAGAACGGCTTTGAATTGTCTAACATAATGCCCCATTTGCATGTATAGCGGTGTACTCACCTGGGGTCTCATTTATAAATGTTGCGTACACACAAAACGGGGCTGGAAACATGCTTACGCCAATTCGCACGCAAAGGTTGTGATCTATAAAAAAAACAAACTTGACGGGAGCATGTGCGGTCCCCTCCATGCATATTCTAACCCATGCATATGCACAAAAAATTTTTATTAAATGGGAAACTGCGACTCCAATGGCAGAAGGAAGAAACTTGAGATGAAAAATATCTCACTTACAGCAGGGACATCCCCAGACCTAAATTATCTATTATTAGAAACGCCTAATTGTTAGACAGACGTATGAAGAGGCGCATGTACAGTGAGACAGCCAACAATGTGTAAAACAATTACTATTTTATACCAGAAAATGTAAGCAGTTTTCTTTTCAGCTCGTTGAATGTTACAGAGGGAGCAAACAAAACATTGTCTTGTTCTCTCAAAAGGTTTGAGGGCATTATGCCACGCCACTTTTGCCCAGAATTCATTGCCTTGTATGTGTGTTTTGTGCTGAATATAAGTTTTACAGTTATATATTTGTGTTTTACCTTTAATATTGGCATTTTTAGTTTCGACGTGTTAGAGAACAATAACTACTGAATCATCATCAATTGATTGATCATAGATCAATTGCGATGTTGGTTAAACACCATTACAGAAAGTTCCATATTTAACAAATTGCTTTTATGCTGAATCTTTGCATGTTGTCGGTGGTGTTATATGCACGGGTGTTATTCCTATGCGATACATTCGACTAGGGCCTAGGCTATATCTTTGCTACATATCCGTATTTGTGCCTTTTGTTGGTGTTGGATGGCAGAAAATTTTAAATTGTCAAAGTTCGTACGCAACCTTCAAATGAATTCTACACACACTTCTATAAATGAGACCCCAGTCCATTTGATACATTAGTTAGGATCAGGCAAAATATAAATGTATGGTTGCTACTGTTCTGATTCAATCGAGTGGATAGCAATGCGTATCCAGTGCAGTTGAATGCCAAGGCATATAGCGACCAGGCTGTAAGTATGTCTTGTACAAACTAGGCTATAGTTTCACTAGACCAATGTTGGTGTTATTAAAAGATTCACCTATAAGAAATGTTTGATAGCCGATGCTTTGAACATATTACTATAGAAGCTACGTATTCACTAATACTACCGGTACTTCACTTCCTTGTGCAGTCAACACTCAACACACAATTATTTTCTATGAACCGATTCAAATGCACAATATTTGTGCAATTAAGACATGCTGGAAAAATATTTTTCATATACTTATAAGCCAGTAGGTTGCAAGCCTAGCTCCATTGTCATAATGTCCATGAGTATCTCTCACATACTTATTATCGTGGGGGCTGCAGCCTGCGCTGGAAGCTAGTGAATCACATTGTTCCTTGAGGTACAATGTGGTATTACAAGGGTACGGAGGTTACCCAGCTGTTTATTTCAGAAAATATCTCAACAACACAGTACATACAAGTCTTTGACATATAATCAGAACTGATATTTCTTATACCTCTTGTTCATTTTTTTCTTTTTCTTTTGATATTTTAAACTAAACATATTACACGTAGCACCAAGTTACATTTTTATGTAACATGTTTTCACTTAAAGTAACTGAATATGCACTTCACTTATACTGTATAAAATTACCACAACAAACCTAATGTGGTCTATTAGCACCTCCTAGGGGCAAAATGTGGGAAGTGACTATTCAAATAACTTGTACACGTACCTGTGCAATGAAACTGCTAATTCTAAAATGAAATGCATAATTATTTATGACATGACAACATTTGGCACACCACTGCAACAATCCCACAGGCTATGCTTGCAGGAGGGAAGAGTTGACCTTGTAAGAAGGCAGGAAGCAGAGAACGCCCTTGGATACAGCCTGGCAGACATGTAGTAGCAGGGCGCCCACCTCGTCCTGGAAGGTGAATGTCTCGGCATGCTGGAATGTGGCACACAGCTTTCGGCCTTGTGGCCCAGTGCCCACGGTGCCCACCCACACCTATGTGGAGGGAATCAATGGATCTCGATTATTAAAAAAAAAAGTCTGTCACAGTCACATTAAAGCAATCCTTCATTTAGAACTATAAACTGGTAAATATGGTACGATACAAAATTATGAAAGTAAACTACAACATGCATCTTGCAATGTTATACAGTTAAACTCCACTTAACCAACTCCGCCAGCAGGGTGGCTGTGAAAAAGCTAATACGAACAGGGTTTCCAGACTGTAATCTCAGCAAAAAGAAATTGAGCTGAGAGCAATAGTCGGGTGGAGCCAGGCTACTGTGACACGCCGCCACTTGGAAAGTGTTCAGCTGATAAAAGCTTTAATAGTTCAGTATGAACACGCAGCCCTACATTTGGCGTGAAAACTGCGCCACATACCAGCGTGAAAACCACAGTACGGTCAAGTACGTTCAAGTAGGGAGCTTCTTGATTTAGTGCTGCTTTGCTGACTCAGGGCCTGACAGCTTGCCACCAGTAAAGGGAAAATGTATTCCTAAGTAGATCCAGGTATCCTACAAGATAATGTGAGGGAGGCTGTCCATCAGCTGAAGCTCAGTAGATTTTGGAAGTAATTCAGACCTTAACCAAATTAAGATGATGTAGAATGACCTCAAGAGAGCCAATCACAGCAGTCATACCAATGGCCAGGCTACACCGAACGCGTATCAGAGATCATATTTTTACTGGCTGCACCCGCACGTACGGCCTGTATTTTCCTGTTTACCGGAAGCTTGGTTTAAAAATAAACATACAGTTTATGATCAATTTCTATTTTACATCTCACTGAAAAATAAAAATAGAAGACTGAAGAATGTAGCCTGGCCGTAAGAATATGGCTGAGCTTTAGCACGTCACATCAAGAAGAATTCCTCCTGAATGTTGTGCAGATTTGATCCAGTGGCTGGAAGCAATTATTTGAGGTTGTTGCTGCCAAAGTAGGTTCAATCAGTTATTTAATTCAAGGGTTTGCTTTAAAAGGTCCTTGCCACCAACATGGTTACTATAATATGTTTGTACCTTTTGAGGTTAAATACCATCAGAAAATGTTTTAAACATGAGGTTTAATGAGTGTTCCCACACCCACCCCAATACAAACATGTATGGAAAGTCTCCCGCCTAAACCACCAGGTTTGCTTATTGGACTGTATGTGTGTCTACGTCAGGGTATGCCAATAGAATTATTTGAGACGTGCAAATGCTCCCAAATGCTGCCTAGCAATTGTTATTGGAATAGCCTACTTTAAAAGTGTTTACATGTATCGTTTGATGGTTGTCTATGTGTAGGCCTAGCTGACGCGAGTTTATGAGTCTGTTACAGTAGGCCTATGTCTATAGCCAAACAGCTGGATGCATATTTTGCTACTGAAATATTACATTCCTGGTGGTAGGAGATAAAGAGAGATGCGCTGTTTGTAAAAGGGAGAGAACAAGAGAGAGATGCGCTGTTTGAACAAGAGAGAGAACAAGAGAGATGTGCTGTTCGTAAAAGAAAAAGAGAACGAGACATGCCGTTTTAAAAGAGAAAGAGATATCCGTTTGTATATTTCATATGGCAGTTCAATGATAAATTGTAACAAGTAAAGTTAGTGGGCCTAATGGTAGCAGTTTATTGTTGTAGGCTGCTTTCTCTTTTGCTAGATTGTGTGGCTAATTCTCCAAAGATCGTCTCCCTTAGTTTTTGGAAATATCCACGATCCCATTGGGACACAATTGTTCCTGGATTCAATCACACAGGTCATTCAAATTTTCAAAATGTACCCAGAGTGATATGATTACATTTGCGTTGCCTTAAACGCATATAGGCAGCCTACTATTTGGTTTTTCTTCAGTTTCTGACAATGTCTCCTGTGATTCTGTTGAGGCCCATAAGGCATTTCTTCCACATACCATTACCTCTGCTTTTCATTGCTTTTGCTCATGTTTGGTTTTCTCCCGGCGGACAATATCGATTGTCATCATCACAACATCGATTGTCATTTACATCACTGGTTCTAACTTTTGGGGTCAGCAATTTGCGGAGCCATGACGGTGCTGGCTTTTCTGGAACCGGCTCCAGTCTTTTTTTTTTATACGTGGAACCGGTTCTGGACTGGGCACCGGCACGATATAGAATTATGTGTTTGATAAATACTTCGATTTTGTTATTCTTTATTTTAAACGTTTCTAAGTTGTTGGTAGGTAGTAGGTAGTTGTGATCAAAATTATGTATAGCAGTTGGTAGTTACCTATAGGTTTAATTACTGTAATATGCGACTAAACATAAGTGGGGTAAAAGGGTGAAAATGGCCTAGGACCACGATGATCTCAGAGGGTTAAATAAGTTATAAAACGCTTTTCCCCGTATGGACTGGTCCATCCCATAAAACTCCATTCATATTTTTCTCTCCCAGCGCAATTCTAAAGCCTGCTTGGCGGAGTGTCGGTACTAACTGAGATCCTGTCTAAACTAAATATCTGATGGTAGTCAATCTAATTTGGCTGAAAGCAGGAGAAAACACACTACCAGTATTTGTAACATTTTGGACCTGGACGTAATTTGATTTCTGTGACGGGTTGTACGTCAAGTGTACAGTACACCGTGGAAAACGGAACACTGCAAGTCTACGGTACATGTCAGCCTCTTCTGCAGAATTGCTATGGTGACACGCCCACTTTGAGAGAAGCCTTCCATATAAATGCATTACAAGGGCCTCTATTGTTATTCCAATATGGTTATATTTAGTCAAATTTTCCACACCCACCCAGCAGTGTATTTTACACGCTTAATAGTTACAAATAGAGAAAATGTCAATATATTAATATTGTTGTGTAATTATGTTTTTGGAGTTGTTATAGTATATAATAGTATAGTCACTGGCAATGACTTTTAATAGGTGTTTAAAAACATGAACATTTATATGTATATGTATGTATAATTAGATTAAGCACATATATTTGATAGTACATACTATCATATTTTATGACTAATACTGAAATTAAATTTTCACTAAATATAATCAAAAATACCAAAAAATACCAAACCTCACATTAAATAATTGTTTGACTTGTACTTTTTTGCATTCTTGTATTTGCAATGGTTAAATGCAATACTGAATTTCGTTGTCTTGACAATAAAGTTCAATCTAATCAAATCAAGGACCATCTACTGACCTGGGAACGACTGATAACATGGTTGGCTTCCAGCTGGATGGAAAACTTCACACCCAGCTCTGAGGAGAAGGATCCCATTGGAGAGAGCGTGCCCGAGGTGAGAACAATGCTGTGCACCGACTCTCTCATGTCAGAGAAAGCCTGTACAATATTAAAGTAATATTATTATTAAAGGAACAGTAGATGATATTGTCAGCCGCTAGATGTCACACTAAGCACCAACATCAGTATATGTTATGATATGTATGTATTATGAGTATATGTATGGTGGCTGGGCTTAGAACCTCTTACCACAGCAGGGTTGAGGCACCAGAAGCTAAGTGTCAGAACCATGGTCTTGACACGGGCAGTCTGGCGCCTCCTGGGGCGTGGACGGGCAAAGAAACCATTGGCGTCAGGGATGTCCAGCTGTACCTTATTGGTCCACGCATAGCTCTGTTGCAAGGCAACTCGGTAATCTGAGGCAAACCTTAAAATGTGCACACACACAGCAGGGATGAGTGGTAAAAAAAAAGACTTGTAAGTTCCATGACAGTGGCAGAAAATCTTAATATATTCAAGGTTTGAAAAAAAAAAACACAAATACAGATGATAGTTTCAGACCTGCAGTTTTCCCTGTAGAGGAAGTCAAGCACCATGAAGACACTCTTGAGTAGAGAGCTGGTTGTTGAAGAGATGGTCGGGACTTGCACAGTGTCTTCTCTGCCATTACCAACACCAATACGCTCTTCTTTCTCCATTACCACTGCTAGATTTTGCTGAAAGAAGTTCCACTGATGAACACCACAAAAATGAAGATGAAGCTACAGCTGACAATCAGGCAAAAACAAAATAATCTGATAATTCTGGTACTTCAGGAGTAGCGCCGCTCGGCACCACACACCTACTACTTATTGAACTGGTAGAAACCAGTTCAGTAAATTGTAGGTGTGTGGTTCTGGAAGGTTTTAACCTATGGCCCCATAAGAAAGACCTTCATAGCTCAGAACACCTCCATTTGCCTCATAAAGACATTAACATTTGTAAACACTGGCTAAATTAATAACTAATAAACATAGTACCCCAAGTGGGTCCAAAGCACCAAATTGAAAACCACTGAGCTATGTGTTATATACCTGCAACATGCCAAAGGTGCCAGCGGTGATGCCCAGGCCATGAAAGATGTCCAAGACAGCCGTGCCAGACCAAACTTTGTAGGCGCTCTCATAACCCCTCTCTGAAAGTAGGCTAGTACTTTCCTGAATCCAGCTGAGCCAGTAGAAATAAAAAACACAAAACTGCTGAATGTCCATACTAATGATACAAACATGAGATTTCGGGTTATTTACAAGAAATATACATTTTTTATTTATTTGTTTGTTTTATAAAATAATCCAATATAAAATTAAATTTTTGGATTTTATTACAGAACCCCCAAGAACCCCAATCTCGCCCAGTGTTTATGAATGAACTGAGGAACAGATTGAACTAAGGAACAGATATCTTGATACCATATTTTTCTGCCATTATACTGTATGGTCTAGATTAATCGTAAAGATTCGGTGGAAAACATGTCATTTAGGGCTGGGTATCACCACTGATTTCCAGAATCGATTCGATTCCGATTCACAGGTCCAAAATCGATTTTAATTTCGAATGCTTGCAGTGTACATTTGTGCAAAAATAAATAAAGTATCTATTTTGCAATTATCTTATGACTACAGTATCTTACCTGCTATGTGGCCTATTATAATTAATAATGTCCTTGTATTCCAGTATAAATATTTTTGAGCAGGAATACAGGGCCATAAAAATAAAATCTTCATTTGTATTTCGGGAGACACACAATTTGGCATGACACCGTTACACTGTCGTCTAACAAACATCTGAAACATATATGGTAAATTAAAAGCTGCTGTGTAATGGGATGCAATACTAACAAGGTTTGGAACCGAATACCGAATTGATGGTAAATGCAGGCAGTCAGAAACCAGCGCAAACTACACCAACTGGAGGAAAACACATCTGGTTTGAACAATGTGCTAATTACGTGACCCAACTGAGCTAAAAACATTTTAAATCTTTCACCATGTCAGATTATTTTTGCACGCTATGCCAACCAGCAGCTTTTAGGCATTCTGACGATTGAGTTGCAAGAAAATAAACTTGTTATTTTGCAAGTTATTTACTAATGCACCATATTTCTGTTGCCTCAGCCTCACGTAGGTTGTATAGTGCATTATTTTTGTAAACATTAAATGGGTCTATGATAAGAGTTCATTTTAATACAAGAGACTGCATTTCTTTACAATGTTTTGGTGGCACTAGAATGCATTAGTACACACATTCTCATAATCTGATCTGAATCGTTGTTTTCATCCTCAAAGTAAACTGTAACCTACGGCAGTCGGCATATTTTCCTCACGCAGATTGCCAGCCATTACTTAGCTTTAGAAAAGTTTATGCAGTCCACACAGACGCTAAAAATGCGTAATGCATTAAGCCTTCCTCACCATTTCAGTGTGTCTTGAATTTGAAAACTGACATAATCCAACGCGCTCATGTTCAACTCAAGGAGAAGCAGACAGACGTTGCACCGGTCCTACAGTCTTAAAGGGGAAAGCATGCAAATCTTGAATCTGGTCTTAAAAGATCGATCTTGGGATTTTGTGAATCGATTTCGGATCATTCAAATTAAGATCGATTTTAATTGGAGAATCGATTTTTTGGAACCCACCCATAATGTAAAATTAAAAGTTGATAGTTGCAGCCTACAGGAATGAATAGAGAAATAACTTATTATGCTATCTCATTTAGACACAATAGAAACACCAAGGAATGCAAGCAACAACAACAGCCACATATAATAGAAACAAAATAGTGTGCATCATGTCTAAGTAGCATGTATTGTATGATAAAATATGTGCTACATAGCCCACTGTTTTGTTATGATGATAAATCTGTTTGCTGACTTGTAGAGACTGCAGCAGAAGGCCCTCAGTGCTGCGTGGTCAGATCGTCTGATATTGAGGTTCATCATGCTATCCAGGTCCTCTCCAGCCAACATGAGGTTGTTGTGGTCCAAGGTAAAGCTGGCGCTCTCCCTGGCACAATCCTCTATGTTGTGAGCCTCGTCCAGTACCAAAATGTGGCCCTTGAGGTTAATGTCCATCTAGGGAATGAGATACAGATCATGGAGATTAGGACTGCAAAAATATCAGTCTCAAAAAACATTAAATTAATAGAAGTCCAACCCCCCCCCCCCCCCTTCCCTGCTATTTTAAACACTTGTGCCACTCACGCTCTCTCTAATGAGCGGGTCTAGCAAGTAGTTGTAGGGGCAGAAGACAATGTAGGCATCCTGCAAGAGCTCGCGGGCAGCGTAGTAGGAGCAGGCACGGATGCGACCGCCCAAGCGCACTAAGTCCTCTATGTCCCAGGCCTGGTGGAGTCCATAGACCTGCTGCAGGGCCTTCTGGTCGGCCATCCTGTGGACCTTGTGGTAGAAAGTGCACGACACACCCTGGGGCCAGACAAAACCAGTGTGTGAGATACAACTACTGACTAATTAAATAAGCAGATAGAGGTAGGCAATAGAGCTTAAATCAGGCCTGAAAAGTATAACCCAACATGGACAAAACCAGACACAATTCTGACCGAGCCCGTCCCAAAGCCAACATTTTATAGATTTATGAAGGCCGAACCTGACATTTCCTTAACTACTTTCCCGGGCCAGGGTCTAATCCATACAAACTATATTTCTATTAGAGGTGTAACGGTTCTGAAACCGAAACCGCGATACAAACGTCCATGGTTTCGTGTCGCGGTTCCGGAATACAGAATCACAGTCTGCACACAGACACACACCCAACGTGCTACAGATGCAGCCTGTTGAACTCTTATATACGTTGCTACTGTAATTAAACTACAAATTTCATTTTACATTTAGCTCAACACTAGATTAGAACCACTGAGCCTTTTTATAGTTGTCAAAACACAATACAACGTTATTTATAGAACGCAGAACGAATAATATCACACTTTATTTAGAAACATCAATGCAAATACTGTGTCGTCTTCATGGGTGGGTTAGGCATGACGCAGAAGTTACCTTTCTTGTGGGTGTCTCTTTCACGAAATCTGACGTGTGTCAATAAAATATCCATGATGTCCGCTAGGGCTGCACGATTAACAGAAAAGTTCGAAATTCAGGACATCTGTCGATTTTTTTAAAATCCTGTTCAATCAAGCGCGACGCAAATAGCAAGATGCATGATTTACAGATAAGCCCATTTGTCGAGACCCAGACACGTGACAATCCCACGCACATCAAAAAACGAGAAGCATCCACTGAGAAATGCTGCTGTAACCACCATTAGTATCAATCGCGACACGTAAATCTAAACTACACTTCACGTCAACGGCTCATAACACTCAGGTGGTGTCTCAAACATTTATCAGAGCAGAACAAACTCATAATGCATGACAGACAACTTCTGGCTCCGACGTGGGTTTGTTCCATCCCTTCGAGACGTCAACTTCTACCTGGAGCATTTCCTAAACGTAGTGCAGCGAGGCAGATCAACAAAACTTTGACTTCCTTTTTAAGGAAGATAACTGGCCTATAGGTAGCCTAACTAATTTCCACTCCCAAAACTACTGCAATTTAAACTCCCCGCCTTGTACCTTCTGGATTTTTCCTTATAAAAATTAACCTGTCATCGTCATCGTCCTACAATACGATGTAATTTAGTGCTATATTGTTTCTGATAAATACAATGTTATATTTTTAGTGTAGCTCAAATCTCAATTTCACATTGTAAAATAAGAAATTGACTAGTATTTCTCTATTGCATATTCTTTTCTTTTGGATATTCTTTAGTCAAATGCCTTCAGGCATTCACACTATAAAATGTCACTACAAGTAACGTTTTTACTCGGACAAGTGCATGAAAATGCTTAATGTCAAGCCAAATTTACAAATAGTAAGTTTTTACAAAAGCTTCTCAATGCTACCGTGTGTGTATTCCTTATTTATAGTTCTATGGTGTATTCACGTAACTCCGCCCGTCTAATCGGCTGAATGGGATTAATCGTAATCGAGGTACAATGTTCCATTAATCGTGATATTGTTTTTATATCAAATCGTGCAACCCTAATGTCCGTCAAGGTATGAAAATTGTCCAAAATTGTACAGATTATTTTTAATTCAGTCTCTGGCCGCTGTCTGTTTTGCCATCATGTGGTTCCAAACTGTTCGTTGGTCTGCTTGCATTTCGTAACTTGTAGTAGCAATGAAGCTACAGTGTTCTTCTTGGTATTCCAAATTGTAGATTTGATTTAGAGGTGTCTACTTTAAACATGAATATAGCAGCAAACAATTACTATTTTCTATGTTAAGGATGAAGTGGAATATTGTCCTCAGCAGAGTGTGCTGGCGCTACAGGATAAAGCGCATTTGTGGGCGGAAACAAGAACAGTGTTGTTGTTTGGCTAAGAAGCTGGTACTAGTGTGCCATCTAGTGGCAGAAAGGAATAAAGAAGACTATTCTACAGAATGTAATAAAGGCCAGATTATTCTGCTCAAAAGAAAAAAAATTATTAAACCGCGATATGAACAGAACCGTTGCTCAAAAACAGATATGAACCGAACCGTGGATTCGGTGGATCGTTACACCCCTAATGTCTATCAATCATTGATTGGGCAGAGATCTAAGCTCTAGATACTAAAGTGCTGATTCATTTAGTGCTAAACCTCAATTTTTTTATTTAATGACTAAAAGGTATATTAAACAGCTTGCTGTATATTCATTAAAAGAAAAGAGAAACATGTTTTTCGTTATGCTAGTTGTCATAAAAACTGTTAACAAAGCACAAAGATGCAGTTGCCAAAAGAAAAATGTTTCTCCTAATTAGCCAAAATTTTATATTGTGGGATAGGTCATTCTAACATTTTCAACGTTATTTATGAAAACGGCTTACAATACATGTATTTTCCCCCTAAAATATGAAATATGTGAGAAAAAATGACTGGGTAGAGATCTCAAGCTCCAGTCGGAGAAAATATTTTAACATCACTAATATTGTAAAAATTGCAAAGATAACACTGTTTTAATGACTTGGTCTAGACTTAAAGGTGGGTAAGCGATACTGAAGACCAAATAAACCTCTGCCTTAAAGAAAAAGCAGATACAGATTTACTTGGAAATACTTTATATAAATTAAACTTCAGGACTTTGTATTTCAAAAATAATGTAAAAATCCAAATAACTTTACAGATCTTATTGTAAAGGGTTTTAACAATGTTTTCCATGCATGTTCAATTAACCATAATCAATTAATTAACATGCACCTGTGAAACGGTCGTTAAGACAT
>JAODUE010001547.1:0-12385 GCA_027564755.1 Amblyopsis hoosieri
TCAATGCCACGTAGAATTAAGGCAGTTCTGAAGGCGAAAGGGGGTCAAACACTGTATTAGTATGGTGTTCCTAATAAGCCTTTAGGTGAGTGTATATATCCATGTTGTAAATACGAGCAGATATGCCTGTCGTCATGAATCATGCACGCTAAAATGGGGTACTAATGTTAGCAGATGTCTCGCCTAGGATGGAAGTCGTATACGGACTGCACCCGTGACGGGGGCGGGTGCGGGGGTTGTAACACAGAACAGAGAGAGAGAGAGAGAATGGTTGAGAGACAGGCTCACACACTTGCAAACATTAAGAAGACAGATGTGTGTGCATGTGAGACAGATAGAGCAGTAATGTGCCATTTGCTGCTGTGAAGGAGAGACAGAGGGATGGAGAGAATGAAAAACAGAGTGTGGCAACACATGTCAGATTTCCTGAACCTTGTAATTAGACCCCCCCCCCCTCTCTCTGTGTGTGTCTGTCTGGATCCCATAACCATGAGTATTTGCGTGCTATAAATGGCTATTGGGGTGAACGATCTACAATATGAGCCACACAGTCGAGAGCTATAGACTGTCAGAGTTGTGCCAAACATAATACTTGACAATGTGGCTGACCTGGAATGGCTCCTTTGTGACACAAGGAAAACATGCAATGGTATTAGTTACACTGAGTAACCCAACGAGCCTTATTTATTCATGTGGAGCTCTCATCATCATAAATATGATTATCGCAGACATTACAGCAGGCTGCAGCATGTTCACTGCCAATCGTACTGAAAACGCAGAAGGTGTTTTGGATTTCTCTATAAAAATAGTAATGGACAATGGTGATGTTAAACCAGTAAATTAAATCTAGTTGTATTATGTGAATTTCAGAAGATTTTAAAAATGGGTTTGTTTTGTTAGGGTAATGGCTTAACTAGAGCATACATGCATAATGTAAATTATGCAAACACCTATTGCTGTCCATGAAATCCTTCATTTGAGATTAACTCATTTCAACAAAAGCCATTGTGTTCGATTATGAAACAGACGATCCCAATTGGACTAAATATGCATGTGTGGATTTGCATGTGCACACAAGCACACCCCAAAAGTGTGAGTGGTATGGCGACCCATCTTTTCACCGGGACGGTTAGGGTAGCTGACATATTCTATTTCTGCATGTAAATGAACGTTAATCTATTTTCCAGTTTATTGGTGTGCTCATCCATCTCTAAACATGCACGTACCACAACAGACAGCAGCAACAGCCTTTAGCTCTTACCCAACATGTGAAATGAGAGGGACAGGGTGGGTTATGGGTAGCGAGGGACATTATGAGCCTGTGTGAGTATTGGCATAGGAGACAGACGGCGGAGTTTGACAGATGCCCTTTTCAACACCAGCCCAGGCAGCATGCCAGAGGTCAAAGAATCAATGGAGGGTCGTAAGGTCACGCAGCTTGCAGAACGCATGGGCAGACAAAAAGTGGCAAGGCAGACACATTTCCTGAGAACACAATTTAGCGTATATACACCCCTAGAAATCTCGAAACGCACCAATACGACCACATACAACTATTAACATCAACTACATTATGTAAACACATAAAGGTACATTGATTGTGTAGCCTATTAGCAGCCATAAGCCAAAACATGGGGTATTTGGGGTGTACTCAGTTGGCATGTGCACTGTGTCAAAATATGTTATGTAATGCTGCTTATAAAACAACCAGAAGTGATATTCTGTGCACACAATAAAATGATATTATGATCATTATTTTGTTGTCTGGAAGTCATCTGGCAGCCGCCCATATCAGCACATGCCCTTTCAGGGGGTCCCCAACCCCACTTTGACCCTGAGTCCTAGTCAAGTGCAGATACCGTATGCAAGCATACACATAAACAGGTGACGGAAATGAAATGTCCTCTCTAGTGTCTCTGCATGAAATAAATCCAACATCCATTCAATAAGCGTACAGCATTCACCCCTCGGGCCGAGACTCCATGAAATGCATCTTGCCTTTATCTGTGTGTGCATGCAAGTGTGCTGTCATTACATGCATGGTTGACTTGCTCCAGGATGCCAGGAAATGTGCGCACACACAAACACACACATAAACACAGAGTTGACTGTTGCGAGAAGTAAATAAAGTGGCCTATTTTTAGAGACTTGCTCTAGATTATCTCCTCCTCCTGTGAATCTGACTGAAGGCAGTCAAACCTAATCACTGTTGCTTCAAACTGTTCTGTTAGAAGCTTTTCCAATAGCAAGAATATCCATAAACAATTAATTTAGGCTCATATCCACACATAAAATCTGTATAAATATAAACAAGTGAGCAATTTTAGTATTTAGGTATCTACTGTATCTATCTGTCTGTATATCTGTATGTTAGTCTGTCTGTATTGTAATCACACAGTCTTTTTTATAGATGCATTATAGTAAATAAAATAACACTATCAGTGCTACTAAGATATCTGGATATCTAGCGGCTAGCAATGTCGCTATATGCTAAGGAGATCTGTGTCCCTTTTGTTTATTACAATACTAGAATGGAACATTGTTACAGTTGATTAAATTGTTTTGGTACTATTTTCACAAGTACAATATGTTACCCATTTAAAAACAAAAGAATAATAAAAAAAAAAAACTGAGCACACTTATTACACAGAATGTTTTAAGTTTAAACCTTAATTGTACATTCATTGTGTTATACATTTTTCAAAATGCAACCATTTAATGTAAGCTTTTTCTAAAATGCCATGAAAACATTGATTTATACAACAGTTTTACATGCTCAATGTAATTATTGAAACAGACAGTTAATAAACAGCAAACAATTCAAGGTACATGTTTCAAAATCTCCCTTTGTGTCGAAAGTGTCATAAATTCTGTAATATGTTGCTGGCCTTATTCATACAGTAGGTCATACTGGTTCACTGGAACATTAGGCATTACTGTAACCTGGCATTGCTGTATTTGGGAATCTCTGTTCATTTATAATTTCAAAGGGCCATTTCAACTGTTATAGACCGAAATGCTTCAGGTTGCATTTGAATATAAAGTACAATACTATAACAACTGGATACGGAAACTATAACTACTGTATAAATACATACAGTATAAGTATTTACTTATAAAGAAATACTGTATGTATTTAAATATGTTTGAGGAGTTCGTGGGTGTTTGGTCTGTCCAATTCCATGCTGTGAGGAAATCTTGTCTGAATGGGAGGGTGACCAGACATATGCCAGAGCAAATGAAACAAGCTCTCATATTCGCTCTCATAGTCGCTATACTGTAATACAGGAACTTTCGAAATGTAACTAAATGAAGCTGACCCCCTCTTTGATGAGGACCAAGCCCTCTATGACTTTATGGGCTTAATGGTTACAATGTCTATACCCCTATGCTCCATGTTGAAGTGCAAGTGTTCAGTCAACGCTTTGTAGGGTTATCAATTGTGGCTGACACTGTGTAAAACCGACTATTGTAGCTTTAATGGTTATCAATATTATATGTATTGTAAACATGGAAGACAATGTAGTTGTTTATACTTTACAAACATACTTTTTTATTTTCTAGGTAGAAGAAACCATACAAACCAGGTGTAAAATACATGTTTACCAAAATTTGCTTCAGTGATTCTCTATTATCTATGCAGATTGATTAAATGATAGTTAAAGAATTACATAAGAGAGACAAACAAATAAAACATTTTGAGTTTATGGAGTGTAAAAAGAATTGTTTCATATGAAAGTTTTTTTTTACAAATATTGATTAGCTGTGGTTAAACTGTTAGTTTTTCATTTTGTGTTGTTTATTCAGTCAATTGTAAGTGCACTTACAAAGTGGTAAAAAATTATACTTTTGATAACCTGTTTTGAGTTTTGTACTTAGAGTAATGAAATCTTACCACATACTTGTGAAAATAGATGATAAAAAAAAGAATTCTGCATTTTACATCTCAGAAACACAGTCTATTTTGAAAGTGTTGATGCATTTTGTTAAAACACTATAGATTATATGCATACAGTTTACAGGGTGCAGTCTTATTAAACTAATTGTCAGCATATCTCTCTGCCCACCCCATCCCTGCCACCCTGCTGGGCTTCTGTTGCTGCACTGCCCATGACCTCCTCTGGCAAGGATCTCTGCTCACATGCTCAGTATTTGTGTGTGTGGTTGCAAGGTCAAGATGTCTGCACGCCCTTGGATTGTCTCAGCAGTTTTTAGGACCCTATACCCTTTACACACACACGCTAGCATGCTTGAAATTCCTCATTTGTTTTCTTCGGATGTTGGTCTCGCTGAGCGTAACATGATATCTTTGACCTCTGTGTGGAAGAAGGAGGAAAGGGAAAGGAGAGACAAAGTGTACTGGATGACATATTGGCTGTTACTGCACATCCCACCAGTGTGCAAACATTACTGACACAGAAACACATGACCAGGATGGTATATACAGTATAGCTTATGTCCATTCAAATCATTTCAACAAACAAGCTAAACATTCGCCTGGTGTAACCAGACACACAATGCATTTAGTGAATAGGGTCTGTACCAGAGTGGTTTCTTTTTTCTTTATGTCTTAATGTTTTTTTCGGGTTTGGTTCTGGGTAAAACATTCAGTAAAATACAGGTCGGACCGCGTGTGTTGTATTTAACAAAAAAAAAGATATTGTTGCCTTCTTCCTCAACTATCCCGTTTGCCCCCCTTGGTTACTGTTGCTAAGCCAAACTTTTGCACCTATATATAAATAATATGGCATTTTCAATGGTAGCCTATCAGTGAGAGATATTCCAAAGGAAATAATAGCAAGATATAGAGATATCACAGAGAAGTATACTTCAGAAAGGATTGCAATATGCATTTGAGAGTTACAATATCATTTGTGAGAAAAATCGATCTTACTCGTCAATCAAGCTCATGTCTTCGTGATACGTGAAGAACAAACTTTAACAATTGTATGGAAAGTTAACATAGACTATTTTAATGTAATGTTTAGTTATGACTACACGATTACACAGCTAATAACAATATTAAAGGCTTTATACAGTAGTTTGAGATGTACTTTTTAAAACAACAGTTGGAAAAATTAAGGCAAGTAGGGTCGAGTTCTGGAACAATTGGCCATATGTTGTCGGGGCCGGAGTGGGTCTTGAAAATCAGACCCGCTATTTCACCCTTACTATAACTTTAACTGGGAACTGGCCTTATGATGAAATAGCTAATAGATAATCTGTAAGAGGCTTTCATTACATTTAGATCAGTTACTCCTAGACTACAGGAGTAAGCGAAGCAAGATTAAATCGAAACACCTGTGTAATGCCTCATTAGGTTAAGAATGAGGACATGATTTTGGGCCGATGGTGCTAATAAAACGGGATAATACCAAACCATTTGTTTGTGTGGCTTTAGAGGTGGAAAGCAATCACAAAAGTGAAAGGAATGTTCATAGTATACTGTAAGAACAAATTATATTACAGCAAATTATATCAAGAAATCCAATAGTAGAAGATAAAACATATTTCTGAGCAAATGAAAGAAAAAAATATTAGGCAGCAATTTCCTAAGAATACAATTCAGATAAAAAAACAACTGCAGGTGAGATATCTATATTTTATTTAGCCTATTTTTGTAACATCAATGAATTAATGTCAGCTTGTCTGTGTAGACTGGGGAAGAACCTCAACAAGCACAAATTCAGAAGACAGAAGAGACACATTAAAGACCAGGAAAAAGGCCAGGACTGGAATCAGTAGAACACCAGCAACCTCTGGATGGTACTGTGTACCAGATGACCATTTGTACACAGTGATCTGAGCACACTTGCATACACGTGGTACATCTATGCCATTCTATCATGTCATATGTTATACTGTAATAACCCATTTTGATATATCAGGTCTGTATTAGATGAGCCAGTGTGCACTGTACCCTCCTCTTCTGGCTCATCACATGGAGGACTGCTGCCATTATCTCAGCAGATATCAAAAAGGAAAGAAGATCAAATGAAGATGAAAATTGTACATCTTAAACTAAACTAAATAGGAAGAAAGACTCATGATTAAATACAGAAGTATTGGTATAACACTCAATACAAGCTGCGGTGCACAACATACCATATAAATAAGGTAAATAAATGTTAAAATGCTACTGTCATTGAAATGAATCATCACAATTCACCTGTTAAGCATGTCATTTTCATATTCATCTATTTAGTCATGGCATGTTTTTCAAAACTTTGAATAGTCACACAAATGCATCCCAGAAATGCACAGAAATCATCTATCTGCCAGTCCTCGTTTGCCATTGGCTGCTTCAGCCACTGGCACATCTGGGTGATCAGCCAGCCGTGCTGCTTCAGGTCGTTGTGAAAAACAGCTGTAGCAACATCACTTTGGAGCATCTTCTCAGTTAGAGATAGAGAGTGAAGGCCTTTTTGTTCCATGAGAGCTGTTGTATCTGCTGCTCAGCTGTGATGGGATTTATGTATGGACTGTAGAGAGTAGAAAATGTTACTCTGACCATACCTAATGTGACCTAGTCTCTATGGTCTCCTATCAAGTGAGCACAGGCGGACAATCCTTGAATCATGAGTTGCATCTTTCCACCAGGCAACAATGTTTGAAAGTTGTTATTCTACTGCACACAGTAGAAACCCAGTTATTTCGATTCCTGAACTCCTCAGCATTAACTGTTAATTGACACTTCTTGGCAAAATGACATCCACAGCCAATCATGCTCTTATAATAATCCTTATTCATATAAATGCTTATAGTGGGCAGCCTCATTACGACTCAATGCACAACTGGTCTTGCAAGCTCTGTCAACACTGACACCATGAATATCACCTGTTTGAGATGAAAGATCCCAGCTGCCTAAAACCTGCGTGATCAGAACATGCATAGAAGGGCATGTGTTTTCACTTTTGAGACAAAGAATAACATCTTGGTTCAAGCAGACCAATTGTCTCCAGTGCTCCCACAATACATGCTTCCACACATACAATGATCACGTTTACATACACAAAATACTGGGTTTTGTCCTTATTCAGAAAATTACAATATTACAGCTGTTTACATGGCTAATGAAAAAAGATAATCCACTTGATTGATATGCAGCCATGCCATTGATATGCAGCTGTGCATACTCCAATTAAAGTAAGATTACCCCCTTGGTACACCCTTTAAATAACTTAACTTTCCTACGGAGACATTTCCCTACTTGTCAAAACTGCAGTCATGTTCCAAAATATGGGTGGAATAGCTGGATACGCTTTTGTTATTTTGCTTCTATGCACCAAAATAGGATTTCTTCCCAAAGTTTTGGCACAGAGCTGATTGTAAGGCAACAGATGTGTGTTCCAAACTGCAGTATTACCCCAACTCAAAAGAATAATAAAACCATTCCAAACATTTCTCCTAAAACCACAATAATATTGGCAACTTAAACTTCCATTTGACAGAGACAATTCATCAACCCAAGCATGTGTTTTATAAATGTAAGCATTTACTTCATTTGACAGTAGCTTACTTTAGCTTGCATGCAACACTGTGTGACACTATTGTTCTTAAACAAAGTAAAGACAGTTAACCTATTACACTTAATTAGTTATAAGACATGCTCTTAACATACTGTTACCACCTGACCAATCAATATGCTACCCCCATTTCTTACTTTTGCTTATCTGCAACACAAAACACATGTACATTATATGAAGTGCTGCACCACTAATCTGCACTGCACATGACACTATTGTAGGCTCAGTTTAGCAGGAGCCCCAGAGCTGTCTAGAGTACCTGTGTAAGCATTCTTAATTTCAATATCAATCACATGTTATTTGTATGTAATATTGTGAGTATTATGAGAGCAGTGTAAACAATACATTTAGTGTAATCAACAATAAAGCAAGTCAATGTGCATGTAGGAGGGTGCATATGTTATGTGCTGAATGGTCATATGGGTCCCAAACAACATTAAAATCATGGCAAGGTGTAAACAAACAGGCTTTTGATATGTGTAGAGTTTGACATATTTGAAAATCCCCTGGTGAATCATCGCAGCAATTAAGCAATAACTACAGTAAGTAAGTAACCAAAACTTATGCAGGCCACACTGTTTTGAAGCGTGACACTTATATCTAGTCAGATTCGTCAAATACTCCCCAGTTAAAATTTGGTTAGAACTATGATTCTGCATTTCTCATACACTCATTTATATAACATAAAAACAAAAACATAAGATTCTTGAAAATATTTTAACAATATGTAAGCTGACACGTGAACATACAGTTACACTTTCTCAGTTCAGCACAACACTGTCATATTTGTCTTAAGATGGTCTACACCAAGAATTCAAACTCTTGCATAGCCACAAGAAACATACATGTAGGATGCTGGAGGATTTAAAACACATTCCAGTTCCTGCTGTTTCACATTAAAGGACTGCATGGAGAAAACCACAAGAGTCTGTCCATCCATCTATAGCTGTATGTCAACAGTGCCATTGTTTTCATGCTCTATGGAGTCCTTTACTAAAAGTTGAGCAATATGTGAGAATGCCTCAGGATATATACATAACACCACCCCAATGCATTCTTTTATGCTAGCCTTCTATTCATCTGCAAATGGGTATTTTCAACATGCCATAAGATATAATTGTTACTGTTTCATGCTGTATTAAGTACAACATATTGAATCTGCCTTGAGCGCAACATTAATTAGGGGTTTCTAAATGTGTGTTTTATCCCCAGTGCTTTTTACTTGTGCTATTTGATAAAATGGTCAGCAGGAGTGCCTGAGAAATTCAAGTCTATTTCCAGCTCTCTATAAAAGTCCAAAATCATGCCTCTACGCCATGCTACAACGTTAGAGGATTTTTGGACTGTAGGAATAGAGCCTAACTAGTGCCTTGTGTGCTCCAGAAATATGGCCCCAACAGATCCATGCCTGTGGTCCCTCAAGGGACATGAATACATTCCATTCTCCTGTTTTTCCAGCACACAATCCAGACAGGAATAGTAGTGCTATCTGGAAGTGACATGTGAGCTATTGAGCTCACAAAGGAGCCAACAGCGGACAAAGCGGACACAGCGGATTGCAAAACCCAACACATCAAAGGAAATACTTTCAAATAGACAAAAGACACATAGTAGGATGAACACACATTCAAGTGTTAAGTGCACTAGAACGCTAACATACACTTCTATGCACCTACGTACAGTACACAACATCAGACAGTGTTTAGATATCACGGAGACATGCTAAATAATGAATGGAGACGCCCGGAGGTCACACGTGTTGAGATTTATTCAGGGAAAGAGGCCATGATTTGAATGGATTCATATGTAGGCTATCCATCTCTTTCAGATCTCTCAATCTCGGTCTCCCTTTACTTAATTAGTTTTGTCTATATCGCCTGACTGCTCCTGTTTCTTAAGCGTTCAGGTTCTGCATAGGCTCTCCTTAAGTTTGGACTTGGACGCAGCTCTTCCAATATAACACACACACACAATGAGACAAACCTCATGCTTTTTATGTCACATTCAGCAGAAAAGCAGAAAAGCCCAAGAGAGCCCCAAGCAGCAGACATGAAAAGTAAAAATAAAAAAATAGAATAAAATAATAAAAAGAGGTGAAGAGGAGAGGAAGGGAGGAGGCGGAGGGGAAGGGAGGAGGGTGGGGGTGCTGAAGGTTCTGGTTCCTTAGCTTTCTCAAATGGCAGATTCCTTTTTAAAAACCACAGCTGCTCCAATGGATTTCTGGGGACTGTTGATCAAATTTCTATTTTTCAGCGATGACTGTTACACTACTTATTTTTATTTTTAAATACAATTTGTCTACTATTTGTTATTATATGTGTGTTTTAAAGGTAAAGTCCTCAATTTGTGTATGAAAATTGATAATAAATATTTAGGTTTGAAACGACATGCACATTCATTTATTGATCTATGTATCTTATTTCAGTCCTGTAAATGTCGTAGGAACACAAGACTGCAAATCTGCTATTCCTGACATTCAGTGGTAGTCTCCTGAAGGTTGTCCCCAACATATTTATGTTCTAAATGTTGAGCTCTGGGTTCCACATCCTATTCCTGGTCACAGAATTCCTATCCAATAACAGCCATGTGGGAACTGCTAGTGCTAGTAAAACTTTCCATCTACAGAAGGTCGTACCGGAGCTGCCAAGCCAATCGAGGAATGGTAGGAAATCAGGAGTCGAGTTAAGATGGTTCCTCTCTTCTCAGTTTTACAGCTTGATTACATTACAGTATGACTCCGCATTCATCTTAATTCTGTCTAGTCAGTGCTCTATGTATGTAATGCAAAACTATAATACTGTATATTCTGCAGGAAAAAAAAGATTTTGCATGAAAGTAAAATGAAACTTTTTGCTAGTTTATCTTCTTGCTTGATTTCTTTGCAGAAAACAAATAATCCTAATGATATTATGTCATGAGAGAGAGAATGATATAAAACTGCTTTTCTGCTGCTGGCCAGCGAGATGTGTATATTTAAAAGCTTGCAGTCATCAGTTTTGTTTCAAAATGAGAGGTTGTTATGACTACTGGGGTTATGGGATGAGGGAGGAGAAGGGAAGAAGTGGAGGAATAACATTTCCATTTACTGTAAGAAAAAGCATGAATGTTGGATGTAAGATATATTCTAGTGTAGATAAACAGCACTATTTTCACTTTGCATAGCTAGAAAAACATTCAGGCCATGTTATGAATACTTATAAACTTGGTCATTATAAATACATTACCATAAATTGACTATAAGCCTGCTGAAAAACATATCAATATTAACAAGTCGTTTAGTCGAGTGTGGAGTTATAAAATTGTAATTTCCCTCAAGCAGTGCTGCATAACATCCAGTTTCAATGCAGATTAGCCATTTATGGTTATGTTATGAAGTGACAATATACTTCACATATCATTCCACAGACATCCTCTCTTTCAGAAAGAGAAGCTGTATGTTCTAACATTATGTGGTCAACCAATTATTTGATAGGCTTAAGAAAATCACATTAAAAATGTGTCTATATTTCATGTACAGTAATATCAAATGTAACATTAAACTAAATATATTATCAAAGTGGATATTGTAATTATACCTGCACATTACTGGATTTTATCAGATCAAGTTATGGATTACAATGTTAACCAGGTATTAAAGTAACCCAAGACATATTGTATTTTCTCTTCTAAACAGTAAGGAATGATTGACCATGCGCATGTGCACGCACACACACATGCAAATGCACGCGTGCATGCACATCACTGAAGTTAGGATATGTGGGCAGAGCCTTCAGAGAATGCCAAGAACCACAACTGTTGGCTTACATAGTCTGTAGGCTTGAAACCCTGTGCAGATGTGTGTGTGCACAAGTGTCATTCATGTCTGTGTGTGTGTTTGCTAGTAATCACTTTGGGCAAGGGGGGTGGCCTTGACAGCAGGGAGAGAGAGAGAGAGAGAGAGAGAGAGAGAGTGGGCGAGCGAGAATAAAGGATCTCATTGTTCTGAATTCTTTCAAAGGAAGAGCGAGAGACGGGTTGAGGGCTGTGTGTGTGTGTGTGTGTGTGTGTGTGTGTGTGTGTGTGTATGTGTGGTTAGGAGTATTATGTTTCAAGTGGTCTGCTTTGGTTATCGGATGCCAGAACGACAGTGGGAGAGAGAGAAAGATATAGAGATAAAGAAAGAGAGAGGGAAAGAAAGAGAGAGAAAGAGGTGTGCTGTGGTTTCCAACCTTATGTTTGGTTCAAAGCCTCCTGGCTCCTTGGTCTTTACCACACAAAGACAAGCTGTTGCATTAGGTCGCTCATACCTCCTATTTTTCACCTTCAATTCTAAGGGCTGGTTCATAGTACGCAAGCTACGCGGACGCCAGCGCAAACAAAAGTTGTATGCGTGTATTTTCAGCACATAGAGAACGCGTGTCAGTTGATGCGCTGAGCCATTTGAGATGAAATGACAGGTGGGCTTGCGTTGTGTTACAAAAAATAGGACAACACATTTTGCTACGTAAGTGCCAAACCCTTCTTGCGTAGCTTGATGTGTTCGTGAGAAACAGCTCAGCTCACTTAATTTAAAAATGAATATAGTCTTAGAATACAACAAGTACGGTAACTGCTTTGTGACATATGGGCGCAGTTAACAATATGAAACTTAGCCATACAGTAACACTAAAACATGTATATACACAGTATACCCTATATGGTGCCTCTAAAGGGTCTGTTGCAGACAGATGATTCATTAATATGGGATGAGAATCCTGCCACAATTCGAAACCGAAAAAATAAGGTTTGAAAGGTCGTAACTTAGTGAAACCTCGAAATCGAATTTGAATGCACGAAAAAAGAATTCCAATCTCTGAAAAAAAAATTCCAATCTCTGAAAA
>JAODUE010001548.1:0-12631 GCA_027564755.1 Amblyopsis hoosieri
AAAAAAAAATTCTCTTTCGAATAGGGTAGTGGGGGGTGCGCCCCCGCGCGCGGGGGCAGTCGTTAACAACAGGTTAAGGTAATGTAACGAAGTTAAGTAAACAAAGTACAAATGTAAATGTAAAAGATAACAGATAAACAACAGGGATACATTGAAAAGACTGCACCATCTGGATCAACACCTTCGTCTGTGTACTGTGACACACGATGCACCTCCCTGGCTAGCAAGACGATGCTTTAGTAGCTAATCTTGTACACACAGCTAATTAGCAATTAGATATGTGAGACGGCACGAATAGCATTCTTCATCAATCCCCTTCTCTCTCCCTCTCCCTTCCTCTCCATCACACACGGTGTACATAGATGTGTTCAGCTCAATCCCACTGCTTCTCAAGTTCAGCCTATTCCAACTCAATCAATAAGACCATGTGCAATAAATTAGAGATTTATTATGTGCCGAAGTGAACCAAATGTGCAGCCAGCCCAGGACGGATCGACTCCCTCTGTAGGATTTATTACAGTTGAGACGTAGTGAGTTGTTGATAGAGCGGCGGGCACAGTGATAATGAGATGGAGATTGGAAAAGCAAGCTTGGGTGTAGGGAAGGAGGCTGAACGCATCCAGCAGTTCCCAATAAATCACCTAGCACTTCAGCCTTGTGATGAAACACAAGGCTCAAGGCTCAAACTTTGGCCTTCCTGCGAAGTACACAAGCAAGCGCGTTATACGCAGATGACCGCGTTATTTAGCTATCGCAATTTTCTATGTGTATACACCGTAGGACTGATTGATTGGCGCCCCGTGACGGCCTGGAAGACAAGTACAAAACACAGCTCAGTGCACAGTGCCAGCTGGGGGTCGTTGTGCTGTGGTTTCACAGCTCTGCAGCACATGTGTGTGAGTGTGTGGGTGTGTGTGGGTGTGTGTGTGTGGGTGTGCGTGTGCCGCAGGCGGGCGGGCGTTAACATCTCCTGCGCAACGAGGGACGAGCACCGCAGAATTCAAGGCAGCACCCCACCGCCTTGACTCATCCTCATGCAAAGTCACACCAGCGGAGCGCACGGCAGGCACACACAAACACACCCTACATCACGTGCGCGCACGCGTCTGGTGTGCACGTGTGCCGAAACACACACGCATATAGAGACATCACTTCTCTATTACACATTATGCAGCAAGGTGAACCATGCTCCCGGTCAGCTCGCTCGCTCCAAAGACAACAACTGGGTCAGGTTCGTTCCAAGAATCATACAGCATTTATTTTTCCAATAGCCACACAGCGACTGCTTACTCTCCAAGGCATGATGTAAGTCTTGCTACACAGCGGGCAAGCGAGCAGAGTCCATTCATGTCATACTCCTTCCAGCAGATACCCTCGGGGGGTTATAATTCTCCATACTCACGCACAAAACATCATAATCACAGCTGTAATTACGCCGAGCCGAGCAGAATGCGCCAGGTTCCCAAAACTGCTTTCACGGGAAGACAGGACGCACGGAGCTCCTCGTGCACGGGGAGAGGGAGGGGAGTTGATGGACGGACACTGACGGACGGACGGACAAACTAACAAGAGCGACCCGTTCTGGCAGAGACGCTATACACACAGGATACGCGGCGGCTGAGCTGTTGCTCCGGCCTCATATACTTTTGTTTTTATCCGCCCAACCCAAACACACACCCCGTCCCCGCACCCTCCCGCGTGTCTCCGCTGCACAGTGTGGTGTCTGCAGGCTTTTGATCAGCGAGTAAGCGGGGATTCATCGCAGACATTGTTGTGTCTTCGGAGGCTTGCTGTCTTGCCTGTCTGTGAGGCCAGCCGACACAAAGACAGAAGAAGTGTAGCTAGTTATATGATAATTACACAAACTCTCTAGCTGTTCATTTTGTTTATTATAGTGTCAAATGCTGCCGGCTATACAACCGTTTGATTCCCAAAAAGAAATGGTTCATTGATTGCAATCCCCTTTGCAAATAATACATTCAAAATACTAATAGAAAATGTTTTTTATTTGTCATTTTTTTAATCACAAATACTTTATTTAATCTCTAAAAGCATCTTTGAGAAGCACAGTTTGAGAAGTGCTGATCTCATGTAAGCCTGCTGTGGGGCCGACTGGGACACGCGATCCGTGGAAAGTGTCATTAATTTTGCAACACTCTGCAAGAGCCACCTTCACTGTGCTCTCAGTGGATCTTCTTGGAGGCCCGGCGCTGCTGACAGGTCTCGGGGAGACGTTACAGAATAACAGATGACATGTAACCATATCAGGCACTACTTGTGAATGCGCTTCAGCACACAACAGCAGCCTGGAGGGTGTCCACTGTCTTTTACTGAGAGAGCATGAAGAACACTGTCTTCTCATCAGCCGGGGACACGCGCACACACACACGCACGCATATGCACACACGCACGCACATGCACACGAATAGAGGTAAAACACAAAAAACACACACAAATATAGGTCAAACAAACACACACACACACACACACACACACGCACGCACACACACACACGCGCACACACACGAATAGAGGTAAAACACAAAAAACACACACAAATATAGGTCAAACAAATACACACACACGCACACACACGCACACGTACGCACGTATGCACACACACGAATATAGGTAAAACACAAACACACGCACACGCACACGTACGCACGCGCATGCACACACACACACACACACACACACACACACACACACACACACGCACGCACACACACGAATACAGGCAAAACAAAAACACACACACACGCACACGCACACAGACACACACACACACACACACACACACAAATATAGGTAAAACACAAACACACATACACACACACACACACACACACGAATATAGGTAAAACACAAACCCACACACACACACACCAGTACACATCTGACAGTGATCTCAGCAGGGGAAATGCTCCATTTCACCCCACTCGTGTTGGCTAATGGCTTCCAGAATTATGGATCATCATCGTGAAAAACGAATACACACTTGTGCACACATAGAAGCAATTACGCTCTCCAAACCATGAGCGCCTAATTAGACCTTTAACACTGCACCATGAGGACAGTTGGATTGATTCAGTGCTGTTTGATCTGAAGGTCTATCAGCCAAAGGAATGGTTTTCATTGACTAAATTCCAGTATTGAACCTTTGAAGGTTATGCCTCCTTTAATCTTTCTCTGTCAATATACTGGTTATCTCCTGAACCTGACATCCAGTGATTTCCTCAAAATACACCCATGCATATTTACATAATAATGTAATTACCAACATGCCACCGCAAACACTGAAACGCACACATGCATGCATTTTCCATACTTATATACCTGCAGTCGTACTCAGCATAAACATTCCTGTGTTACATTACATTAACAGGCAAAGCAATGCCACAACGTATATGTTACTGCGATGGTTAAGCTTCAAAATTCTGACTCTAATCTTTCAGTAGAGTTCTACATGTACTCTGCTTTGTTATGGCCCAAGGCTGCCAGCAATTGTGCACAGATTTTATATAAAGTGCAGTTCCAGCTTCCATCACCATGTGCAGATGCTGCTAGTCTCTCTCACACTGCCTCAGTGGCCTCAAAACAGAACATTGCTTTGGGAACTGCTATTAGCCAATTTTTCTATGAGAGCAAAGCTGGGTATGTGTATGACTGAATTATTTGACATTGAAGGTGTATTATGAAGAGCAGACAATATTAGCAATATGTAGTTAAAATAAACATGTCAAAGAGAAATGAGGCTGCTGTAAAAACTAAATAGCATGATTGAAAATCAGTAGGAAAAACGGGAAGCCATTTTATAGCAACGCAGTGAGGCTAAATGTCATGACTATGTGAATATACATTATATAGTCATTTATGTTTACAAATTATTTGCACACTATTAGTCATATTAATGTATTAACATGTAGCAAAGTAAAGTCACAATAAAGAATGTTAAAGGTACACCCATCCATCCTTTGTTTCTAGAATTACCCTTTGGGTTGAAACAAGCATTACAATATTGTGTGGCTTTGGTTTGAATCTTTTCTCTCCACTCCTCCACCATTCGCATTCCTTCTCCCGACAGCTATCCACACTTTGGTCGCTTGTGCTTCAAACATCAACATTGAGTTGAGGCAGAAATCCAGGAGTGTTATATCACAAAAGTAAACCATTAAGGGTCTGTGTCCACTGTGTTTTTAGAGCTGACAGCGCCCACAACCTCATTATCAAAGCGCTTCCAAAGCTACAGTACTCTCAAGAGCTTATTGTTGCTAGGTTACAAAAAATGTCTTCTAGAGCTTCCGCATTACTTCGTTACTTTGTGAAAGTCAACAGTAGTAGGTTATATAGCATGTGATAAACTTTGGAAAGGTTCACTAAAACGATGGAAATAAATTGTATCCTTTCATTGACAGGACCAATATTATCTCATGCCATTAGTGACACTGTTGATATTGCATGTCCTGCCCCCTCCTCGCTTCTAATTGGCCAACAAGAGAAGATGCAACATTGTCAAGTGCAGCGCCGTTCCAAAAGTTGGACAGTGTTCAATTGAAAGCACTGGGATCTCAGAGCTAAAATACGAACAATATATGGTTTGTATTGAAATAGACGCTCTCAGCACTAAAAACGCATTTGGTAAAAATATGACCCATTTTGGAAATAGATAACAGTAGTTTGGCTGTTTGTTACTGTAACTCAATCAAACAAGAGGTTAGTTAAAATGTTGTACTACCTTTGTAGAGGTTCTTGGGGTTCTGGCATGTGTGGCCACAGCCATTGGAGCAGCACTTCTTCACAGCTGAACACTCTCCGTCCTCTTCGCAGCTCTCCACGCAGGCCGCGGCAAAGCCACTGGCCTTCTCTGGCGCGGGACAGTCGCCCTGCTTCACCCCTTCCACCGACTTGAGGAACTCACAGCTTGTCAAGCACTCGTAGTGCTTCTTGGGAAAGAGGGGCTAAGAAGAGGAGGAATAGGGTGAATCAGGCTTGACTGGCTTCAAACAGGTCTGGTTCTGTTTACGTTTCAGCAAATGACTCATTGGAATGTTGAGTATATTAAACAACTATGACTTAGCCCTAAAAAAAGCGCTATTACTGTACAATAATGACGAGCCACTTCAAATTCCTCCTGAAGTCTGTTTTGAACTTTCCCACTAGTTCCAAGAAGCAGGCAAACGCTTGATTACGAGGACACCGTGCCATGGGTGGCGGTGACATACCTCGCATAAATCCTGGCACTGATTTTCCTTGAGGTCCCAGGATTCCTTGCAGGGCTCCAGGCACTGTGAAAAAGAGAAGGGGTGTCAGTTCTTCAAAGAGGGCAGCCACATCAAAGAGCCACTGCTCCAGAGATGCTTCTCTCTGAAAGCTCTCTCTTGAGTCGCTGTGCCTCACAGGCACCTTGCTCAGCCACATCCCCCTGTTCACCACAATACCCAGTCACGCCTGTTTGCTACGAAAGCCCTGCATACCTTCAGAGGAATATAAACAACCCACTACAAAAGCACAGGCAGGCTAATAGGCGTTGGTCCATGGTGAAAGCAGCACGGTACACATTGCCCTCTCCACTGATCCTCCTCAGGTTTGGTTCCAACCTTAGCATGACAGATTACTTCTGCGCTGCCTCAGCGCTACTCAAGCACCACCCCACACACCTTCCCAGTACAACGTGCCCCTCCACACACCCTGTTCTCTCCCTGCTTCCCTTGCTCATGCCTGGGCCTGATACGATCTGGCACTGGCACCAAACCTCCCTCTTAGCTCTGCACGGAGAAGGGAGCGCTTTAATAGATAATATACCCAGCTAAATGTTCCTGCCTGGGATTCCCTTTGGAAACACGTGGAACTTATTAACTGGCTGTTTGGCGCAGGCACAGGATGAAAGCGAAGCCTCGCTGCGAGGATAACTCAAAGTCATTTAGCTGAACCTTAAGGATGGTAAAATTTAAAATGAAAATATAGCAGCCGGTCATATTCCCCTTGCTGTAAATATAACAACTCACCCTCAACAAATCAAATGCAATAAGGCCTAATGTAATATAAGGAATGTTCATGCATGTCCAAAAGAATCAAGCAGATGCCACCGCAGTCAAGTGCATATGTTTGGATGGGGGATGAGGGGTTACATGCTCCCACTTTGGTTTGCTGAGAGATGGAGTGAGCGGAGAAGAGCGTGCTTCCACAATCAAACCACTGCAGCTGTGTAGCACTGGGAACGGCCCAAACCACACCAACCAGAGACCTGCCAAAGTCACTCATTCTACTTCATTCAATTTAGACCGCTAGCACCAGCTACACCGGGGCGGCAAGGCAGCAGCCTACACTCCGCTCTGCATTCTTTATCTTGGAAAATCCAATATGTTTGTCCGCAGGAGGTGGGTTCATGCAGGAGGGAGCAGATAGGGAGAGCTGTCAAATCAGAGCAGGAGAGTGAGGTAAACTTTTGGCCACAAGTTGCTCCTCAACGTCTAGTTTCAAAGTAAAGCTAATATCAAAACAATATGATTGGTTATGTAAGGTACACTAGCACTGCACAATACCATAATACCTCATTGACTGAGGGAGGGCAAGGAAGAGAACAGTGTCAAACCAAACATTTATGCAAGAAATTACACCTCTCAGCGAGGCAGCCAAATCTGTATTTATGGGACTTTAAGTAGCTCATTAGTGAACTCGGTCGCCATTATGCGAGCGCTAGTGAAAAGTTTATTTGTGTTTTATGGAGTGCATGGGATGGGCATAAGATGAAGAAGCTTGAACCTGGCTTCTGTTGGAACACGTCGCAATCAGGGCCCAGTTCTCGCCTGCCAGCTGTCAATTACACACTACGCACTGTCTCTACATTAGCTCTGGGTTCGCTCCGCTTCACGGCTCCCAAAAGGCCATCGTCCCTGCACTCTCAAGTGTTGAACACAGGATTCTCTCCGGCTAGGAAAGGGTGGAGGAGCTGCTACAGGAGAGGTATTTTCTTAATTACTTCATAGGAATATATATTTCTCCGGTGACGTAAAGTGAAGTGCCAGAGTGAACATTGGACACCTTGGAGGAAAAGCTCTGAGTTATGACAGCCCACCGTTCCAAAAGAAACTACTGTGGGTTCTACAGTGTAGATCAGGTATAAACCACTGCAATACTTCGAGGAGGTTTAAGATGACATATGTGCAAAAATGCTAAGCCCATAGAGTGCCTTTCAGTCCACAGAGTTTTTGCTGTTTATTGTCTTCTGTTATTAATAATAACTTATGATATCATTGCTCTTGGCTATATGTGATTCCTCTGAGGTAGAAGCCTGTGGTAATAGATGGGCAGTAGCTGCTAGCCCAGCCTCATACAACCGCCATGGTGCAACGATGAGGTGTAGAGGCAATGACTTGCGCACCACCAGTGTCTACAGGACATTCTGCCAGTAGACGCACACGCTAAAGCCCCCAAATCCCTTTTACAAATCACTGAACATACACGCATTAAGCTTGGGGATCGAGCCCATTTTCCCCATTGAAAGGTCTGGTGTGCATGGAATGAATGCATTCCGATGGCTTTTCTTAAGGAAGACTTCTTTTCTGGTTCACTGCAATATCAACTAGTCAAAGAAGTGAAAATAGAATCATGGGTGTCTTGAGATGCTCGGCATCACATGCCAAGCAGCATGAATAAAGACAGAAGAGATTGCAACATACATCAGAATGTTGGCTGTATGTTTAGAGATGTCTGGTCCACTGTGTTTGATTAAAGCCACATCAAGCAGAATATTTTTCATCTTAAAAAATACAGTTATTTCAACCAACTGTCAGAAGGTACGGATAATTCAGGGTTGGTGTCCTACTTCAGTAACCCTGCATCACTCACCACTGTTTTGTTGTTATTTAGAGTAATCTACTGTACTGTTTAAAAATTGTCCCACGTTGAACGTGACATTTTCGATGTGCCTGTGGTGCAAATTGTGGTGGCAGCCATCCTCAGAGTTGTCCCTGCCCATTTCAAAATGTGTGGAGATACTAATTCTTCAAATTAGGGCTACTTCAAATTAGTGCAAAAAATCTGCCAAAATGCTGTATCGATTTTTCAGCCATAAGAAAATATACAGAACAAGACAAGGAATAGAAATGATGCAAAGAACATTTTCATGTTGCAATTTATCGCAATATTCAAAATTCTATTCCTAGTACCACAATGTATCGTGATACAATTGCATTGTGACTTATGTATTGTAAATACAATTGCATTGCTACCCAAGTACAGTACGCACAGCATATCATGAGATCCATGCAATACACAGCACTACTTACCATAAGACCCATATGCCATAACAACCCACATATCATAAATACCCATAAAAATCTAAATACTATAATTGACTGTGAAAATGTGTTGGGGAATTACCTCTCCATGCTGGTGAAATAAAATGTGATGACGGTTTTCTTCCCAGCAGGATAACAATAATGGTTGATGATTTTTAATGAAGTTGTGGAAATGTCAGTAAAGGCAATCATAAAAAAGATAAGCATTTGAGTCATGACATAAATGTTCTCTCTCCAGGTGTGCAGATACGTGACAATCTGTCAGCGTTTCTCTTCAGCCACACCCACAAGCTGGCATTTAAGCACAAAATAGGAGGTCAGATAACAGATGTCTTGCCAAAGCAAATACAATGTCTGTAATTACAAAGGTGCTCTCATCAATCAAATGCCAGATTCCTATTTGCACCGGTTGTGGGCAAGAAAGCATCAGCTGCTCTGAGTCCTCAGTCTTCAGACTGGTCTTGACCAGTGAATCTCATCTGGAAAAAGACAACATGGAACTAAAGTAAAGATCATGTTTGGACTGGATTGCAGCTGATTTACTTGGGTGCCACCCTACGGTTACCCTTCAAGAAAATCTTGTGTGCTAGCAACAGTGATACCATCTGTTTGAATAGCAAGACAAGTGCATGTAATTATTTTAGAAGTGTTAACATATCTCTACAAATTTCTTCAAAAAGACGTCAAATGGTTTTTGCTTTCAGATGTAAATGCCAGCACAGTTAATTCAATAGACCCAAGCATTTTTAGTTTTCAGTTTTCTCACAAAGGCGTCTGGGCTGCCCGTTTCCTTTGTCTCCTTATCTTCCATCCTAAAAGTGACTCATTCTGCATGGCTAAGTAGGAGCGTCCATAGGGGTCTTTCACTCCCCATTTCACGCTGTAATAAAACGCAGCAGTTGTTACACTGGGGCACCCTGAAAGGCCTTCTGTGGGGCCGATGAGAGTCAGGCTGAATGGCAGCCAATGCCACAGCCCGTCTTTACTTTGTCGTGGCTATGGGAGTGAGGCATTGGGAGTTGGATAGGGAGGGGGCAGGGAAGGAATTCTCTTCCTCTGTGGTGTGTGTGTGTGTGTGTGTGTGTGTGTGTGTGTGTGTTTGTTTGGGGGGTGTTGGATTGGGGGGCTCCATCCATCGTTACACACTTCAACAAGGGAGCAGCTGTATAACAAGGTAAATGAAGAAAAAAACGGCGTGCGCGCATAAAATGCCACAGTAGTGTTTTGCTTCGCTTAATGAAGCGTGATCTGCTACCAGTTGAAATGGCCCCAGGCTTAACAATACACCATGCAGACATAACACGAGCTGGGTCGTAATTCAAACTGATGCAGGAGACATATTCTCAGATCGGCTGAGGGTACTTGTACAATCCTGCTGAGAGGTATGCATAACTTTGACATAACAACAATGACTGATGTCAGATTCATATATCCTCGCTACAGTATTCCTGCAAATACTAATTCTGCTAAAAGGAACACACCGTCATTTATATCTACAATCCATTATATTCTCTATATGTGAGTTTTGTAATGGTAGATTCAACACATTATGGATTTTTGCTTGAAACTCAGAGAGCACATGTCTTGCCCTGATTCTCACACCATTCTCTCTACTCTTGCCCTTACGGTGCACAGCTCTGCCTCAACACCTTTGAGGGGTTCTTGAGGGTTCTTGAGGGGAGGGGAGTACAAATACTATCGATGAGTGTGCCTTTAAAGGCAATGTGGGTGCTACAGACATTCCTGGGCGATGAATAAGAGATGGTCCCGGGAGCTTACCGATCCCAACCCTGATGTCCGTTAGGAGATATGGACGAAGTAGTTTTTTTTATTTTGCCCCTGGGAGGGTGCAAGCACATTCCCTGCTCTGCTGGGAGAGACAGATATAGTGGGAATATCTGTTGTTGATCACGTACAGTAAATCTCACCTTTTATCTTGGTGAGTTATGGCTATTTTTTCTGCTGCCCAGGCACTTTTCACCCACCCGATGCCCAGACCCAATTACTTCACCAGCGCTCTGCTTGCCGCTCATATGTATCGACCCTCCAGCAGACGGTCACGGGCTCTTTATCTTCTGCCATGGCATAAACATGCACCTCTCTTACTCGATCTCGGCTCTATATCCCGGTCGTCAGTCTACCCACGCGGCCCCTCCCTGAGTCTTATCTTCTCTCTTCCTCTCACATTTTCAGCCCTGCTTTGTTGCTCTGTCGCTATCTTTCAGTCACTGCTGCTTCAGTTCACCTTCCTCGAGTTCCCCCTCATACCGATTCACTGCACAAGCCCTACTTGAAACCGCATTAGAGACGTCAAACTCAGCTTGACGTCCATTTGAAGCCACGTTCAAGTCTTTTATTTGATCTGTCCTTAAAAAAAAAGACGTGCATAAGTAAAAAGGATTCCATGACACAACTTCAATTAGAAGAAATATAATAAATAAAGATATTCTTCCTCTCCACTTATGGGCCCATTCTAACAGAGTGAATTTTGTCTATCCAAAGTTGAAACATATTTCATCAAGTCTTGGGGCTGTGGCCTGAATAAGTATAAAATCATATGCTATTAATTCTTTCCAATACAGCTTTGACCTGCCATTAAGTTTCCTGGGGACTGAAATATAGCAAGTAAATCAAGAAGAAGATATCCCATCCTCCACTACTATAACGTCTAGACACTTTATTTCCTAAACCTTACGCGACCTTAACTTTACAACCCACGGGATATAGGGTTTGTTCTCTATGCACTCTCTCTCATAAAGCAGCACAGGTGTTGGCTGAAAAGACAGCAGAGTGATCAGGTAGAGAAAACAAGTATAGAGCAAAGACCGAATAACATTGCTCTGACCTGAGATAAGAGTATCACATCTCTAGACAGACCAGATGTGCCAACACACACACACACACACGATTGCCACACTGATGTACAGCAGACAATCAAACAATTCACATACTAGACACGAATAATGGACTAAAAAATGTGGAAGGGAAATGTATTGTGTCCAATGTGTAAACAAAAAGTGCTGTTAAAATGGGTCGAGGTGCGTTTCAAGCTCTGAATACATTTGGTGCGTTATTCCAGTGGGGTTTAGTTTTGTGGCCAATTCCCTCTTGGTTCTATTCATTGCATGAGGACAAGGGCTGAACTGCCGTGGCTATACTGGGCATTTCTTATCTGCCATTACCTGGGCCACTGCAGGTTAATGGGAAACACAATAGAGTGCTGTGGCCATAGCTGCTACCTATCCTATTCTTCCCCCCGAACACCCCCACCACACACACACACACACACTGCCTGCATTATATCACTATCATCCTGTTGGAATTGCGGATATGAATATAATGATTTAATATTTCCTTTCAGTTTCTAATACTTGCTATTAGGTTCAAATGTTTAGCCTAAAAAAGTGTGTTTCTTGGCAACACTGAATGATAAAATTGTGCTGTTATAATAATTACGGAGAGAATTAATTAACGTGTGCTAACGTCAACAATATAAAGAACATAATAAAAACATATATCCTGAGACGAGTAAGGGAATATTCCCTGGAAAGATTTACATCCGTGAGAAGGAACTGCACTGTGACAATGATACATTTGCAGTTCTTTCTCGGTGACAGCCTATAGCCTTCCAGGTCTAATGGGGTGAAATGAAACGTATATGGTTGAACACTTTCTATTTTTGCCACTCAATTAGGAACTGGGAGACACAAGTAACCTAGCAGGCGGTGTCGCAGACATTCTTAGAGTATCACTTTAATTATTCATTTAAATGCAGTTCAGGATGCAGCAGACACCAAAAAACCGAGCGCCAGCGTGGCAGAAAAGGAGAAGGAGTGGTATGGGGGAAGAGGGGCAGTGCATGAATTATACATTTACCCCACATATCAGAGGTGCCTGCCTTATTTAGGAGCATTAAAAACCCACATAGCTTTGCCAGAATTGGGCTTTGTCTGCCATGGAATCCAATAACGGTTCCCTTAATACTTAATGACTCAGTATCCTCACCCACACACACACACACACACACACAACAAAAGCGGCCCCCTCCCTGTGAGGAGTATGGGTACGTGAGAGGTTAACAGGTTTCCCTGGTTTTATGCTGTGCTACGGGAGTCCAAATGACAGTAGTTTACATTACATGATAATTAGGCTCAACAGGATGTATCCGTCACGTGCGCTCTGGCTGGTGATAAAGAGGCTTGCGGACCTTCTGTTGCGACGTGGCCTGGGAAAGTAGAGCCCTCTCCGCCATCACCCCCCGGGCGCCGCGCCGCGGGGCGGGCGGCCGCCCGCCGCCGCCCCCGCCCGGGCGGCGGGCGCCGGGGGGG
>JAODUE010001548.1:12641-33966 GCA_027564755.1 Amblyopsis hoosieri
GAAAGTAGAGCCCTCTCCGCCATCAAACACAACCCCCCCCCCCCAGCCCCCCCCCCCCCTTACCCATAGCCATGTCATTCTGCTCAACATCTCGTCTGACATATTAGTGTGTTCGCTCCCACGCTGACTCGCCGTCTCGGTAAGCGACATTAAACCGCCACGTTGTCACGATGACAGACATGAAAGCGGGGGATGAAAAGTCATTTATGTATTATTATTATTGTTTTTTTTTTTACTTCCTCAGCAAGTAGATTAAAGCGGCGATTATGGGCTCACGTTTGAGACCAATGCATTGCTGTTATTGCACGGCCGTCCTCTGGGGCCAGAGAGCAGAATCATAAACATGCTGAAGTTCTCTTAAGCTGGCTGACGTACTGCTGTGACCGCTGAGGCAGTCTCAATGCTCTCTCTCTCTCTCTCTCCCTCTCCCTCTCTCTCGCTCTCTGGGTTGCAGAGATGAAACAGAGACAATGTGAAACCTGGAGATATGACACAATAATGTAGGTCAACAACAGCATGTAGAGCATAGCAAGCCCTTCAGTAGAGGAAAGCTGCCCTAATCCTATAGAGCCCACAGCCAGTCACATTCCAACACAATCTTCTGTTTATTTGACTTTGGGAAAACACTTTGCATGCGTGCACTAATCCCACTTATAAACACTCAGCTCTCTGGTACACCTCCTTATAACAGGGACCCTTGTAACTGTAACAACCCCTGAGAGACATAATGCCCGTATTTAATGCCTTTCAAGCATTTCATGTAGTCAAGTTTTTATGATGAGGCTATGGCACAAGGTAAGGCCTGCAATGTAGATTGTAGCTGTTGTGCAGTTACTGTGGATCCAAACAGAGATTAGGACCAATTGATTTGTTTTATCCCCGACTGCAAACACGTTTTACATCTTTGTAAATCCTGGCTGTGTGCAAACCTTCATGTCAAAGGTTATGATAATGCTGTATTACTGAGTGCCTGACACACACTCTGTTTATCAATCTCATACAACACCATCACAGACTAATAATAACATTGGACTATGAGATGCAGCAGCTAGAATGAGCTGCTTACAGCGTTATCTACAAAGGACATAAGCTTTTGAACACACGGTGTAATCTGCCCTCTTCCAGAGTGACTATTGGCAAGATCAATCCAGTAACAAAATGATAACAGCACATGAATAAATTATTCTCTGAGCCAGGAGTATGGGAGCCGGGTAAGGAGCTGATGATAATATCAAACGTAGATTTATGTGACCTGAGCATGGCAAGCCATTCGGCCAAAACACTGCCGGAAAAAAAAAGAAAAAACATGATGAGAGTAGACTGTGTGATTTGTAAAAGAGGATTTCACAGTAGCTTTGATTACGATAATCTTTGTGGAGAACTAAATCCGAGCTGACATAGAAAGCGTGCAAAATGAAAATCTGTGAAGCTTGATTATCTTAGAAAGTAGCAATTGACAGGGGTCCCTTGCTAGGTGGTATCAACAGTAGCACTGTTGATGAGACTGTTGTGAAAAACAGTGTGATCAGATATCTAGCCGGTGTTTACATTTCGAGAGTGAGTGATTAAAACAACATTCTCCCATATTTGGTGCCTCACCAACAACAACTTTAGATATTAACTGGCGCCACTGGAGAAAGTCTGAGATGCTGGTTGCATGGCTCCTATCCTCCGCTTGTGTCTTTCAGTCTGGCTGTGGGTTTTTTTCACTCTGCCACCCACCATGTGAATAATGAGCTCCACAGATAGCAGCCAATGAAGCAACCCCCGCTTCAGCCAATGAAACTTAACAGCCATGTCCAGATCAGGCCCTTCCTGCTGAGACTGACCAGCCTTGTTCACACTCCTCCACCTCCCACACACACATTCCCACATGTTGCCTCAAACCCTAACACATAAGTGGTTTGCATAGAACCCCCGCACAACCCAACCAGTGCCAGCAAGAATATGCTTCTTAGATAAAAAGATAAATATATATTTATTAGTCCTATATTTGTGCCGTTACAGCACTCGTCAGTCTGAAACAGTCTAGCTTAGCATCTAACCATAGTCAGACTTGGACACAATACCAGTGCTGTTCACATCATGTACATTGACATCAAGCGTTTCATAGTAAAGGTTTATTGCACTATTTGTTTATATCCTCTACAATTCATATCATAGTATTCGCAGTGTTCTTATGATAAACACATTCATATAATACACAATTTCTGTAGCAAATATTAGTGAGTCATAGCGTTTTCCATCCCGTGCACACACTTTGAGTGAAAGATAATCTGATGATGCAACTGAACTACAGAACAAAACACTACAATACATATATTCTAGATTCTAGTTATATGTTGTTTTTTTTGTTTCCAACCTAAATGTAGCATGACGTTTATTAAGAGACACTTCTGGCCAAGGCAGCAGTGCATACCAATGTTTGAATCTACTTCATCAAGTTGTCTAGGACTGTCTTTTTCCACTTATATTTTTACAGTGTGTTTAAGTCCCACTGAGAGGCAATCCAGACAGTGCCCACTGAACAGAGATTTCCACTAGCGTGCACTGAGGTGTTGGGGAGGGTGTTGTGGCCTGTTGTCAGTGAGGACAGTGTTGAGACAAACGTCTGGCCACAACATGACCAAAAGAACTTTGAAGTCTTTCCATGCACACAACAATCCCAGCCATACCCCCCATAAACCTTCCAAACAGCACATACTTCATATCAGATAGTTTCACTGTCTAAAAATATACTGGCTACCTCATAAGAAAAGATGGCCACGTAAAGGCCTGGACTGCCTATAGCGCACTCTTAAACATTGGAGCCAACAGGGAATCATGTGATATTTATCTAAGTTTATGCTGCTATTTTTCTTTTATTAAATAAAGATTAACGTAGTCATGAGTGAGCCAGAGCTACCAATTTAATTTTACTGGGCTGAATGACCTGAAAAAGAACTACTGTTAGGCAAGTTTGGGAACATTTTATTTTGGCGTGAGAAAATGTGGGGGTTGGGAAAACAGTTGACAGCCAGCATTGAAAGATACTCTTGAATGAGAGACATGCTAGCATTCCAATGATTGTTATTCAAGCTGCCTGTTCCAAAGCTTCCTAAATGTGAAGACCAAGACACGTGTAATCCAAATGAGTAAACAGCGCTTATTCTTATTCCGCTGTGTAGTCTAACGCGGGCTGTGATTGGTAAGCAGAGCCAGGGCTCAAAGGAGGCACGTCTGAGCTCAATGAAAGACATGCACAAAATGCTGTCATCAAATAGTCGGGAGACAAAGTCGTTTCCAGTGCCTTTCGTTTTTGACAAACCAACTGTGGAGAAACTTTTACAAAGGAAGAGAAACGGGGAATAAAAGAAGTAGAAATGTAAGGCTAAAGGAAGGTAGGCAGTAATAACATGGGAGGATTAATTATCCTTAGATCACTCTCTCTAGAGACGAAAAATGCGATTGAGAAAAAAAAGGTTTTCCAGTAAAACATTAATAGGAAATGCTCTACTCATTCTTCTGTAGTAATAGGAATGTTCCTCTGACTCTCCACAAGTCATCTAGGCATAATGCACAGCTCCTTTCTTCTCATCCAGCCCTAAGAGGACTTTGAGTAATGGTGTGCGTTGCTTATTTGCAGAATAGTGCTCGGCTGCCTCGAGTCAATCCTAGCATTTGATTTGGGAGTCGGGATCACACCCTTGGGGAAAGCAACCCTGTTAATATCAGCCATGCTCTGAATGTGGAAAGCTTCTTGGCTGCCTCTCATACACACACATGCGCGCGCACACACGCACACACTCACGCACGCGCGCATGAACGCAAACACAAACACACAGAGAAAGTGTATTTTTTTTTACTTTCTTTACACCAGCAGAGAGAACGCCCTGCAGTTGTTTTTCAGGCAGTGAAGAGCCCAGCGGCGTAGACAGTAGTGACTATAGCTTAAAGACATTCCCGCTGACTGTCTGAATGCAGCAAAAGGCCTGTTGGGTCGCTGGACTGTCTGCTAGGCCCTGTGTTACTGTGCCACCATAACCGCTCCCCAGCTCTGCAGCCTCTGCTCGCATCTACGGAGAGGGCGAGCTAGGTTAATTACCATGACAATAGGGACACCAGGAGTGGGGTTGGGGGCCGAATGCGGGGCGCCGCATGTACGACGTGTCGGAGATGACTTTCCCATCTCGTGTTGAGACGGGGTGGAACGGTAGGAGTTGGAAGGGGATGGGGGGGGTGCTTTGACTTCCTAAAAGACAGACATATGGACGGGGTCACAGCATCTTTGTCTAAATAGTTAAGCAGACTTTCCACGCATTATCTTCACAGGCAGGGAGCTCTCCACGGCCCTTTAACATTGCCCTGGGTGGACAAGCCTTCTGCCCTCCCGCACGCACGCACTCAATGGGAGTTTTGCCTTTGTCTCTCTGTTTGACTGTGGGCTGTTCATGAAGTGAAGAGGCTAATCAGTGGCTGTAGAGCTATTCACTGGCACCCACTGTACAGCATGGGCCCATTTGGTACGATTGTTAGAGCTGCCACAATGGCTCTGTGTTTTCAAACGCACACACACGCATACACACAGCCCCCTAAGTACACACTCACTCAGTCAATGGTTTTCCACGTGAAGCGTGGCAATGTGTGCTCTTGAAACACTGACATTTGGCCACAAAATTAAACGTCAGCTCACCTATACGGAAGCACAGATCAAGACCAGCCAATCCACATAAAGTTATTTGCTTGGCTACAAAACTGTTGAAACTATATGGAACGGCAGAATAGCACAGCACAGTAATATTAATGCATTATTACTTTTTAAGACTTTACATCAAACTCAACCTTAAGTAAATTTACTGGCTTCAAAGTTGAGTAAAAATAAGTGCAAACTGACATACTTGTTAGATAGGGAGAGAACATGCTCTCCATTAATGACTCTCTGACATATGCAGAGTTTCAGCAATGTTTGGTAGATTATGAAAACAGTATGCTGTGCTTGGACTTGCAGCCAGCAAAAGCCTTTTCAAACATAAAACTCTGATGAATGACTTGGGAATGACTAGTGCCAAGATCCAATGTTGGCCATTGCCGTGGAAAGGAGAGAAACATGTTTTAAAGCATTATGGTGAAAACAAAAGAAGTTTGCCTTTCTAAGGAGCTTAAGATTGACTTTAATTGTATGTCATAGATGAGCTAAATTATGTTCTCTAAAAATGAAACAAATGTTTAATTACTTTTGTAGAGGACGCATGTAAACTCTGTGACTTAATGTTCTTTGCCCGGGGGTCCTTAAACTATTACAGTGTTTAAATATGTTTTTACTAATATGGCAATCATGTTAAATTGATTTTACCGACTTGTTGGCAGACATTTAGAATGCAAATGAGGAAAATTTCAAAGAAATAGAACAATTCTTTGAATGTCTATTGTAGCATAATGAAAATCACTGATATAATCTTGGCTTTACTAGGAAGAGCAATGTTAAATGCATTGCAGACATATTCAACTAATTTAAATGGTCTCAAAAACAATCAGTTTAAACGAACACAGGATTATTTGGATATCGAACAGAAAACACAATCTTTTGAAGCTGTGAACATAAAACGTTGATTGTGATTAATCTGTCCACAAACAGCAAGGCCAGGTTGTGTCAGCATGAGCGATACACCCACTCCACATTTTAGCAGTATTTCTAATTAATCATCATTTGTATTAAAGTAACGCATCCATGACCCAATAAATAAACCACAGGTATATGATTCACTACAGACTTCAATAAAGCAGTGTGAGAAATACCAACACGAACAATAGAGACTGCTTGTTTTTATAATTGTGCATGGTGCAAATATTATACATGAACAGTACACATAAAAGGAATAGGTACAATTTGTCTTTATCTAAATGCAAACAGCCTTGTGCTGGCATTAAGGCAACCCCTGTAAACATCTGCATAGGTAAGTAGTTATGTTTACATCCTCATCCTACATCCTACATCCACAGTGTAGGATTCCACAGTAGCTTCCTCCTCTGTGTGTGGGCAGGTGAGACTCCTTAGCAGCTATACGGACAGTCAGCTTCGCTTAAATCTCTTATCTGGACCGCAGGCTCCAAAGCATGCGAGGAAATCATCCTGCCTGTTTCAGCTTCCTATTGTTTGCTGTCTACAGTCTGAGAGAGCCTTGTCAACAGCTCAGGAGCAAGTTGAGAGAACACGTCAACGGCGTCTTTTGAGAGTAGCTGTCAACAACGGCTTTGTATCAACTTCTCAGAGATAGGGCTCGAAACGCAAACAAACCCCGCGGGAAAGAGTTTCGTAATCTGTCCCACCAAAAGCTCTAATTAACAAGAGTTGAAATAATCATGCTCTTGCTCCAATCAGTTATCAGCATAATCAGTTATTAACACATTGTTTATAAATACTGCTGAACATATATCTATATCTGTCTATTAAGTGAAACATAGGCAGAATCGATCAATGATGAATCGCACAGACTCCTAACAGTTGGAGACATGATGAAACTAGTCCCGTCGTGACTGGTAAGCCCGCAACCACTACGCCGTTGTATGATACTGACACACGTGTTTATGTGGTCTGACTGAGATACCTTACCTTAGAACACTGCTTGTGGTTCTGGCACCATGCCAATGATCCATTATTCTGCAAGAGACAAGAAGGAGGAAGGCATTTTCATTTGGATTTGTTAAAACAGCAAATCACAATTACCGCTTCAACTCAATGCACCACATTAATATCATCCTGCAATTAGCATATTTAGCTGTTTCATCACTAAAGCATCAAATAATCGTCTTTACAGACACATTATTCTGATTTGGCGTGAGTTGATTTCGCATGCTAAGCATGTGTTACATAATAAGGAGAGCAGGGTCATTGGGAGTAGGGCAGGTCTCTGGCCAGTTTCAGCAGAGCATGGTGACCTCAGCACTTCTGAGGCCCTGTTTGATCTGTCAACAGACACACCGGAGGTCACAGAGGCAGGAACTGATGTCAGCACTCCTGCAAGGACAACAGATACCACCAATTTCCTCTAATTGCTGTGGAAATGCCACCTTCTAGGTTCCAGGCCAGCATACATTTGTTCCTAATGGACTGCTGAGTATTTATAATACCTCAAGGAGTAAATGGTGCGGCTTTAAAAAGAAGATCAGTGGGGTAAAGGGTTCACACAAGTGGCCATTTCCTGCACTTTTACATAGCCCAAAATACCCTGTTATTCTCTGCAAACATAATAGTGCTGGCCTATTAAGAGTAAGGTGTGTGGTGTCATAAAAGAACGACAAGATGATCAATGTTAAACAGGGACAACTGCTAGACTTCGGGTTGTGAGGAAGCCCAGGCAGACACTTTTAGGTTGCACTGATTTACTGTTTGACACGTTAAATATACTTATTGTATGTTATTCAACTGGATAATAATGAATAACTGGTGGGAAAATTAACAATCTCTGCAAAGGGTTCAGAATTCCCTTCCAAATTGTTTTAATAATCCATGGTTTTCTGTCACTGGTAGATGTAAATCTGGGCTTTATTTTCACATATTCACTATGTGGTAATAAGGTAGGACAAAGAAAACTTTAGGGGTCTGCAAGTAAAATGTCTGCTTCAGTTCAATGTCAAGTTCAAAGCCTTTTTCAACAATGTAATCCAGAGGATATTTCCCATGAGACTTCAGGAAAGAACTTATCATTAAAGGGTTTAATTTGCCATCCAGTACCAGTAAGTGCTGTACTTTTGGTGTCAAGGCTAAAGGCCCAACAGCTTCAAAGGAATGTATGATTGTATAGCCATGTCTAGAACAGAGAAGTTAACCCACCAAGGGTGCAGATAGTGCAAAATATAGAGGGACGGAGAGCTTCCATATGTCCTGGATTGACTTGGGTGAAGTATTAGTGCTTATTTTGTGCACTGTGAAGTAACAATTTCAATTAATAACATCACTGAAATTCTTACGGATTATATAAACATTTGTAGGAATTAAATAAACGTAATAGTGAGTAAATCACATTCACGATGAATGACACCGATTTAATAAAAACCTTGACATTTACACCAGCTGCCAATCTGTCAGCAATGGCATAGTTTATATACACTGTCCACAACTCCAAAACCACATCCTAAATCATCGCTCCTGTTTTTGACACCTTTCCTCACCCGTCCATCAGTGGGGACGTGGACACTGGACATTCCACAGAGAAGCTAATTTTGTCGTGTGACAGCATCTCTGTCGCAGGCTAGCTCAGTGTGATGTTGGCCCAGCTGTCCGGGCCTGACCCTACCATGTCAGAGACCAGTGGGGAATAATTATAGGTCAGGACTTCATCTCTTTGACTCACCATGACATTCCACAGCAGTCTGAACATTATGCAGTCCTCACGACTGTCAAGGACTCCGGTGGATGAATGTTTTCCAGATATCCCCCAAAGTGACTTGGGTTGCATTTGAAGAGAAAAGGCCAGACAGTGGTCTGAGAAAGAGAGTGTGTGTGTGCGCGTGCACATGCTCGTGCATGTGTGTAATGTATGTGGCGGAGGTTAGCTCGCAGCTTTTTAAGTGTCACCGGTGGAGTCGTGTAAACAGAAGGTTCATCCCAGATATGTATTATGCCTGGTGTCAGCGGAGCAGTCAGAGCAGATGGCCAGGAGCACGGTGTGTTGTCTAGACATCTGACATCAAACATGAGCAAACTGTACCTTACAGCATTCCACGGACATATTTTGTTTCATGATTTGGCATAAGTCGTCCTCTACTCATTCTTATCTGTTACTCACATTGGTATTGTATCTCACCAGTGAATATTATGGGATATAGACGTATTGTTTACCTCAACCTATACAACTACTGGTACATGTTTGGTTAAGCTGAGTGACTGGACAGGAATGAACAGACTAGTGTCCCGTTGTGTCCGACAGCCCGGGGTTACCAGCTGACACCAAAATAACTAACCCCTAGGCCACATATATCTGCCACTAATCTCAAATGTCGTTCCAACGGCTGAATAGAGTCGTTACGTTGAATGGAGTCAGTGTGGTTTGCGATCATGCTATACAGTATTAGCTTAGCATGAATTATCTTCTGGGTGTCAAGAGTGTGAGCCACTCTCCTCTGCTCGCACAGGTTAACACAAAAGAGTCTATTTGATGGCGTGAAGTTTTCTCCAGTTGGGAGTGCAGGCTGTTTGTCAGAGCAGCTAAGGGTGTAGTGTAACAGTACTCACGGCTGAGATTTACCGACAGGACTGTCGCAGTTTAAGAGCATTTACAGAGGAGGTGAGGCCAAGCTACATAGACCTCTATTCATCCGCTGTCTTCGCTAATGAAAAACTCCACACATGACACGAGCACGGACCGTGCACAGGCTGATTCCACCGCAAGCTATTTAATATCAAAGGCGAAAACAAGGGGGACATGGAAAAAGTACTTTCCAATGTTTTTTCTTTCCTTTCGCTGAAAACCCAAATCTCACAAGTGCCATGCTTAGGCGACACCGCACGGCTCGTTGGAAATGAATGAATGAATTTTAAATGATTTTTATGACTTTGAACGCAATAACAAGACCTCGCAGACACACCTTGTTTTGGGTTTTGGAAACCCCTCCTATAAATCTCCCACTACAAGGCTGATGTTTTCAGAATGCATTAGTGAACACAGCCCCCCCGTGTCCTCTTACTATTTTAAAGTGTCCGGGGTAAATATTTATGGCTGGGTGTTCCCCCTCTGTCTATTGTACCGGGGTGACAAGTGTTCCATAAGTGAAGCAGAACGTCAATAAATAGATCTGCATTTGGAAATTATATGACATCTATAAATCCAAAGTTGCTATAAATCTGACAACTAATGGACAGCCCATGAGTTTTCCAACTCTGTAATTCCATGGTCTGTTTCCATTTCACACTAACTCTTAATTGGTGACAATTAAAGCTAAATCTATGTCTTGAACCTTGGTTCATTCATATGTTAAGTACGAAGGTGTCAAATGCCCCCCCCCCCCCCGATGTATTTCCAGTAGAGAACCCATAAAAGTATTATGGAAGCTAATTTAAAAAATCTGATTTAGTAAATCCAGATGTAAACTGTTTTGAGACAACAAACCTTCACTTGTAGTACAACAATCTAAATAGGCTACTGTAAGTAACATAATATTGTGAAACACACAAATCTGACCCTCAGAGCTCACAAAAAGCCCTACCGCAGACCCAAATCCAATCCATTCACAATGTAATGCAAGATGCGGGCTTCCCTTTTGAACATTTAATGACTCATACAGAAGAGATGCTTTCTGAGGTGAATTAGGAGGCCTGCCATCTCGATAATGCGAGCAGAGCGTGGAACCTGCTGGGTGCGTTGCTGTAATTGGATCATGTCAAAAGGAGATCCACCTGTAGATTGTGCTGACTGGGCATTCTCCAATGTCCACTGCGACGCCACATTAGAGCTCATCACATTTAGAGGCAGTGGGCCCCAGCGTTTAGCAAGAAGGTGACCTCCCTCAGTGTATGTACGTGTGTGTGTGTGTGTGTGTGTGTGAGAGGTGTGATGGTAGCATTTGGTGGCAGGTTCAGTGACACATGGGCAGGGGACTGGGGGACTGGGGTGAGGGGGTGCTGTTTATTCAGCTGACCAGACCTCCCATTTCCACATGAAAGGCTTGTTGTGAACACACGGCATAAGACAGTCCTTGTAGAGAGTCAACAATTGCCTCTATTCTTGGACCAGTGGTCGTTTTCTTGCTGAAGAATCCCACCCTCCTCCCCTCCCCCAACCCCTTCCCCCCAACTCTGAACATATGAGCCTCTCCTAAATAAGTGTTTCCTTCCCATTCCCTCTTCCTCTGTGAATACACCTGAGGTCAGTTTGAGACTCCGGCAGTCTCTGCAAAGTCAATTATCTGGACTGTTAGATCTCTATTAGAGGTGGGCCTTAATCAACTGCCTTTCACTGGCTTTGACATCAGAGTGGGCTGGTGGATGATTTCATGCCTTATCTTTACAGTCATTAATTTAAATGTTCTTAAAACAGCAGAACAATGCCAGAAAACTACTAAGCCCATAAAGTCAATATAGAAGAAGTATATACTACAATTCTACTCTACGCAACATTTCAGATTGTATTTCATGAAGATTGATTTGCACCTTATTGTTTAGAGACCTAACAGCCTTGCACATTCAAATGAAATTGTCAAGAGGTCTTCTAGCAGATAGATGATAGATATATGACAAAAGAAGGCTTCAGCGATCAGTGGCCAGTCTTTTCTCTGAGTCCATGGGGAGAACAGTGTGTCCAGTGGAGGGTGAAAAACAAATTCTGACAGCGCATATAGCCTACCAAATCACCCAGCGGACAATTCCTTAGCAAATAACTTTAAATACAAATGGCATTAAACATACTCTTTGTGGAATAATGTACAAATACGTATTATCATTTTAATGACATGCCTTATTGTTATTTGGTAATAGTCTAAATGTAAATGATGTCACAAAATATTATTTAAAGTTAAAAACACGAGTAGATTCTGTAACATGTTCGTCTTCGTTGATAGGCAATTTTGGATGCCTCCATCACCTCGGGTAGCTGTAAGATATGGATACAGCAGCGTGCCACACATGAAGCACACATAAAACGCATAAACCGTTAGGATAACGTATAAAAACACCGTGTGTGAAATCTACATATAAGCCTACAATAAATAACATATAGTAGGCCTACATTCCTGAGTGTATCTGGCATGTATAATAAATTGCCTACAGACAGGACATTATGGTAAAGTATGCTATGTCGGTTGCAATCATTTATGTCCTCCCATCAGTTCATATGGCTCAACGGAAAAACAATTCTAAGGGTCTGAAAAAAGGCTTTGTTTTAATTAGAATTATGCCAGATCTCACATTTGCGATCGAAAAGTCCAGACAGAAGTTTGAAGGACCACATGCATGCGCCTACCTGCGAGTGCTTGAAAAAAGCAGAGATGCGAGTGATGTGCAGGCTGAGGCATCTCGAGGCGCATCTTGCTCGGTAAATACTGGTAGTAAAGAAGGTGTCGTCCTGCTTCCTCGCAGACACACTTCCCGGGGTTGTTAACACTATAATCCATAGACACAGGGTCATACACACGTTCACGCTCTTGAAAAACATGGTCCGACGGTTGTGTGTTTAATCCTCTCGCAGACCTGGACTACACTGCGTGCGGACTCCGCTGGAGAAACTAAAGAAACTTCAATTATACACTGGGCGGAGTCAGGGTTTGATGTGCCCTGCTATTGGAGGATTCCGTTGTGATTGACATGTGGTGGACATCTAGCAGGTAGATGCAGCGTGAGTCTGCTACTCAACAATTAGGCTAAACCTGTTGTTCAATGTGTAAAGTAGAATAAAATAATAACTTCGCTTTTTTTTCAAACAAACGTATGGCAGGGATTTCAAACCTTTTCCTGCATGTCATATTTTAGTTAGATATGGGCAGTTTAATGTGTATATAAAACTCTGTAAACTATTTTTGTTACCAAACGCAACACAAGCTCTAAAAATATGACACGCTTTCTTTTAGGCTTTGAAACAGTCTAGACTAGAGACTAAACTGAAATCTAAAAATCTAAAAATTACATATTTATTTAATACATTTTTACGAAGATGACTGTTGCTCAAGAGGAAATTAATGAAGTCGTCTGTGTATTGAAAACGTCGGCTAAATAATTAGGTCTACTTAATTAATAGCGTTTTGCGGGGGGGGTAGTTATTTTCATTATTTACAACATAGCCTGCGTGATGAATGCATTTGTCTCTACAGTAGCATCACGCGTACTGCCATCTACCGTAGGCTACCGATGACGGTTAATCAGTGAAAAGAGAGAGAGACAGGTAGGCTATCAACCCTGCACATGTTGCTTCGACGACGCTTGCCAAAATCGCATAGGGAAGCCCTTTTCCTTTAGCCTCGCAGTTTAACGGTAGCTTGGAAAAACTATTGTACATGGAAAACAATTAAAACCGTCCTACACTAAATTCCTCAGGATGGACTCTCTACTTTTGGCATTATTTTATAGCCCGCGGTACGGAGAAAATATGACATGTAGGAAAAGGTTTGAAATCCCTGCCATTAATTTGAGAAAAAAGAGTGAGTATTTAATTAGGAGGTTCCCCGGGGGCCTGTTTTTCTCATCTCACGGAGCACTTTCCTGAACACCATTAAAGCAACAACATAATGAACTTTTATAGGTGTTGCTCTGAATGGGACAGAAACATATATGTACGCACACCATCATTAGATTTGGCTCGAGCTGCTGCAGCGAGCTTGCCTTCGGCCACTTATAGATTCCGCCATATGCATAAAGTTCAGCAACCCCTGCCTCTTTAATTACTTGTTAATCTATAGGCTACGTGTAGCCTACGGTATATCCTGCTAGAGCAACACTGCTGTAGGCTACAAATGATCGCCCTCGTCAAACTATAAATAAATTAACATAGGCTACAGTGGGATATTCCATAACAATGCAAATGAATAGGCCTACGTTGTATCCTCCTACTAATGAAAGCACAACTTATTTTGGTTTAGGAAACATGGCAGTTTCGTGCATGCATGCACATCATTCCATGAAGGAATAATAGTGGGGTGTATGGCTTCTCATTTCCCTGGTGGTCTCAGACACAATGCAACGTGTGGTGAAAGATCCCTGGCCACTCTTAAAATATTTAAACGCGGATGTCTGTGTACCTTAAAAACGGTCTAATGGCTTAATTTGTTAGCTTATTACAGCCATGTGTGGTGGGGGTTTATGGTGTGCGCTGAAGGAAACGTAGTACTGCCTGTGCGGTCCTAATGTCTCCTGCAGCCTGTGGGACATGCATCTCTTTAGACGCCATGCCTCCATTGACTGGGAAACGCCTCTGCCAATAGTGAAATCTGGCTATAAAGCCACACAGAGGTGTTTGACTACGCAGGGGAGGGACTCGATTTCATCAAAAAAATAAAAAAATAAATGTAAAAAAGGATAGAATATACCAGCCTTCACACCAGTGTAATTACGCATCTCCAATAGCAACGGTTGTTTACATAAATAGACAGGACATATGGTATTAGTTGTCTTCAGCTCAACAAGTGCTCTGTCTAAAACATGGTGTTGCAGAACCTAGTGTGTGTTTACTATAGTCTACAGACCCATCTGACGCATGAATGAAATAGTATTCCAAACCACTCACCTCTGGGGTCTGACCCCAGCACTGCTAATACTCTTCAAACTTCTTTATGCCCTGACCTTGCAACCTCACGCCATGACCTCAATCTGAGCCTTTTCACAAAAATAGGCTCTCAGTCTGAAGTATCATCAGTGTTTGACACAAAGGGCTCTGAAATGACCCGTTACCGAGATATCCTTGAACAAGTGGCCGTGGTATTTCTTCTTTGGTTAGTATACAATACTCATTTTGTTGTTATCTCCTATAGCCTAACATCTTCAATAGTGCCATCCGGCTGCAGTGGCCCAAGGACTACAGAAATGCGGGCTTATATGTCACATAACCTGACAAAGGGAGTTTAAGAAGATAACACACCGGCATCAGTTTTCAGCCAGCATGAAGTTGAGGAAGAAGGTACGTGGCAATCAAATGGCCCGCTATCTTTGATCCTCCAGGCTGCAGGTGGACCCCTTGTTCTCACCTGGCAAGCGCAGCAGCATCAGACAGGAGACTTGGCTTTGTTGTAAACAATGTAAACACATTATAAGGGGATTAAAACAGCAGCTCAGATACAGTGAGCCAGTCTCTCAATAAATGTAAGTGGTTTTTAAATACTGATATCACATGATAACATTGCTCGACTGCAAATATTGTGAGTCTTTCATGAGTTGTAATGTATTGTGCTTTTATTGTTTATTTTCACCTCCATATGATACTGTAGGTATTGCTCCAGTGAGACTGTTTCATTTCAATTTAAAGCAGTAGCAATGAGTGACATCCTACCACTATACACTATACACACCCTGTATACACATAAACACACACACACACACACACACACATACACTAATTAAGGTAGCAATTATAAAAAAACAATTCTATTGAATATGACGCACATGGTCTTTTAACGAGGTCATGCATATAAGAAAGTTCATTTTCCCATGAGGCATTTGTTTTGTACACATGTGAAATGTCTCCATGGGCAGATTGTCTAGACCAGGAGGGCATTGCTTGGAGGCCATATTTGTTGCTGTTGGTTATCATGTGTGCCAGCAACAATGGTTTCTGAGAACATTCGTTTTTGTATTTGAGATAAGACTATAAACCTTGTATCTTCTACCCATGTCTACTTGACATTGCTTGTTTACACCTTGTGATATGTATGGTAGGCTGCTTCAGCTAAACATTCTAAATAAATATGAACATTCGCCAGATTCATTTATTGGCAATGTTCCACTCTATTTACATGGGGAAACATAGCCGAGAGAAAGCTAATAGAAGTTATATGCCATAGACTACACTGACTCTTCTGTTTATTCATAATTGGGTATTCTAACAGCAGCCTACTCAATGCTGATTTATTCACAAGAATTTCTAACATTCCCTGTGAAAATATTTATTCTACAGGGAGTGAATGACTACCGGTACTTAGCGTGTAGAAGAATATTTTTATTTGTGTAGACCTACCACACTGAAACAATATAGCGCTGTGGATTGTGTAGGAAAGAGGGTCAACTAATACAACCCTTACAAATGTGATAAGTACACTTTTCGTTGTCTACTGTTCAATTTTCTTTATTCCCTATATGTATTTAATTGTGTTTGTTTGACTGTTATATTGTTGGTTGTGTTGCCCACCTTAGAGTACACTGTTGTAATTATATGAAATACCACAAGATGGCAGTGTTACCGTAAAATCTCTAGATATATATATCTTTTCCGTTTTCTCTTGCTGCCCCCACCAACCCTCACTATCGCTTGAATTTCTCTCCACCACCCTCCGCCCCTCTCCTTCTGACACAATATTTCCAGGAGATGATCCAGCAATAATGCCCAACAACTGAGATTTTGCCATGGGAATATGTGTTCTCTTATAAGGCCAACAGTTATCAGATATGTGTTAGAAAACAAAACACATGGTGGTGATATAATGTGAGTAACTGTCACGGGCACGCGCACACACACACACACACAGCTATTATATATCATGAGCGGTGTGACACTGTTCCAGAAGCAACATCTGCACACATTGTGGTCACCAGTGTTTGTTAATATGGGTGTGTGGTGTGACAGCCTAGCATTGTAATTTGCCAGTGATCCAATGCAGAGTATTGGACACCCATCCCCCACTAAGCTAACAGTACATTAGCCTGCCTTTCTGTGTGGAGTTTGCATGTTCTCCCCGTGTCTGCGTGGGTTTCCTCCAAGGTCTCTCTGGTTTCCCCCACTATCAAAAAACATGTTAGGTTCACTCTCCAGTAAGTGCCATCTGACCAGTGACACTGCCAACAATCTGGAGTTGGTCCCTGGGTGCTGCACAGCTGCTGCCCACTGCTCCCTTGAGGGATGGGTAAATGCAGACGATCAGTTTCGCTACATGTACTGTATGTGACAATAAAATGCACCACACTAAGCTAACAGTACATTAGCACAAGATCACACAGGTTGTGTCAGAGTTTCAGTACAATATTAGATTCTAGCTAAACATGCATCTTTTCAAAGTCACATGACCAAGAATAACATTTTTTGTTAATAAACATTTAAACATAATAACCGACAACTTTCAAATCATTGTCAGGATTTGAGTCACTGTAAATTAGGCATAGGATGGTATAATGTAGGCTATAGGTATTGACTCGCTGTTGATTAATATCTGTTGAGATCTGGTTCCACTGCTGTTGTCACAGCTGAATCTGTTCAATACTAAACTAAAATACATGGATAAGCATAAACATTTCGACAATATGGAACATCCCAGTCATTATACCATCTAATACAATTGTAGTGATGAATGGATATCCAGTAACATTTGCTCCGCATTGAGTTTTGCAGATATTGCCTCTGCAATATTCATTCGAATGTTTCAGAATCTCAATGTTGCATCCAAATCACAGTCACCATGGAAACCCATCCTTTATATTTCAGTTACATTCTACCGTTTAGTTGAGAAATGAACAATAAATACCACTTCCTGTAAACAAGTACTGTAGGTTCCTGTTAACAAGTGTTAAAATAAACTATTCGTTAGAATGGAAAACATCTTCCAAAGAAATAACGACAGAATTCAAGCTTCACATAACATGTATAGTTGTAAAGTATGTGTTTATTAAATACATGGATCTTACATAAATTATGTTAGTGAGTTTAAAAATGTTATTTACCAAGATGCATACATTTTAAATAAAAAAGAAATGCACATTTTAAAGACATTATCTCTGCCATCTTGAGTGGCATAGAGTTGCATATTTAATAATGAAGAGATATGAATGTCACTACGCAATTGTAAATTAACTGAGTGGTATTATACAGCAACTGACAGCATATAGTGTAATGTGTAATGGGGGAAAGGAAGGGGCATAGATAAGATGGTCCACAGGTCCGCAACCCTTGACCTCTGTCCTCGACCCTTGTATCCCTGGCATCTGTCTGCTTTTCCCGCCTTTCCTCTGTTCCGCATGGCCTGTCAGAGAAATATGCCTCTGGAAAGGATCCTGCAGGCTTCTCACTTTGGGAATACATGTGCTAAACATATATGTGTGTATTATCTGGTTATAACTGCCCCAACCCTGCCTTAGCCCCTTGTTTCACTGAACCATTGAAAGTGCGCAGTTTCTTTCTTCCTTTTTTCATGCCATTTTGGTTTGTATGAAAAATAGGTATGACATAACAGTGTACCATGGAAACCCTCCCGCACGACTCCCTCTCTCTCTCTCTCTCTCTCTCTCTCTCTCTCTCTCTCTCTCTCTCTCTCAGACTGCACGGGGGAGGGGTTGTACAGTGAATGGGCACGCAAAGTGCTCTGTCTCACCAGCACAAACACACACACACACACACACACACACACACACACACACACACACACACGCAAACACACACACCACACACACACACAATCATACAGCACACCAGGCCATAGTACATGCCCAGGCCCTACTGTCCATACAGTGTAAATAACACAGGCGAGAAGAACTATTGTTGTGTTTCTGCATGACAATGGTTCACTATTCAACACATAATCCCGCGCTACAGGCGCAATTTCCCCACTCCCGGGTCTAACAACAGCACAACAAGAGAGTCGTGTGACTCCCGGCACCCATCCCCCACAGTTACATATTACCATCCCGCCTCTGTGCTGTCTAGAGAGGTCATGTGACCCTCATCAGCGTCCCGGGTTGGGGGAGGGGAGCCAGATTGAACCTGTTCTTTGTTAGGAGGTCAGCCCTGGCTCTGTGGCAGGAAGAGCGCCTACCATACACCCTCTAATAGAGGAGCATACATCTACAAATAGACCGCAGTGTTCGGGGCATTAGAGGTTGACTGAATGACTTTTCTGAGCACTCACAGTGCAGAAAACTGGAGGCTTGGCAAATATGGCGGCAGGGCCTTGAAATCTGCATGCCGCTGGTGTAATATGGAAATTAATACACAAGGGGACCATAGGAAGTTAAGGACACATACGGTTGACACCGTGGCATGCAAGCGTTTACATACATGCAATGTATTAATGCATAGAGGTCTTCAACGTGTTTCGGCCCGTGTTTGGCTTATAGAAACAAGGCACAGGGACCCCATATCACATATGGTATAAATTATTGTGCCAACAATAGTGTGTAGGGCCAGGGCAGGCTAGGGTGCCATGTATACAATTAGGCCACTAACTAATCCAATAAAATAATTGACAGATTTATATATTTATAGCACAGGTTGTATTTATGTTAATATTTTCTGACAGTTAAATTTTTGGGATCAAATAATTTGGAAGACCCTCTGCAGTACCTCTGAGGACCCCCTGTTAAAGACTTCTGGCATATGGGTCGGTGTTCCTTGCGCTGTCATCATATAAGTAGCATGTTATGCCCCCTATGCAATCTGCCTGGAAGTGCACACAAATGTGAAAAGTACTGTGAATGCTTCGTCTCCTCCTGATATTATCAATAACAACACTTCCAGCACATTTACAATCTAACAAAATAGGTAATAATATGGACATGGGCAACATTATAGTATTATTATAGAATATAAATAATGATATAATTCACACTGCTATTGTAAGTGTGAAAGGATTATATTGTAAATGCAACTGCAGCACTCATTCTGACGAATAATGAAACATTCATTCATGAAACGCAATGAATTGGTTTAATTTTCATTGGAAAACTTAAAATGAAATTAAATAAATTAATTTATCGTTTGTACACAACTTTTTATTGTATGTATATACTGTATATAGTATTTATATATTTATTTTATTTAGGTATTCTGGTAAACTTTCATACACAACCTGTAATATTTATGTTAATTTAAACTAAATTATAAAATCTGTTATAAAGTTAATATGACTTAATGACCTAATCCATGGTGGACTTGATGTCAAGGTGAATTATGAACAAAACTAGAGCAGATTAAAGTCTAATGTGGCATAAATGTAATATTTGGAGCATAAACCCGACCCTGAATTTGCAGCAGAAATTAGATATTTTCCTGGGCATTAGGCTTCTCACCCTAACCTGTCTAACCTCATACATCTAATTATAAGACCCCAACACACACACACACACACACACACACACACACACGCACACACACGCACACACACTGTATTGTATCGGGGTTCTACAGATGATAGTTGGCAGTGCAAGAAGATCGCTAATATTATGTTATGCCTCCCTCACTTCTGTGCAATTATTTGCGCTAATCAACCCATAAATCACGTCAATTCCTTATGCAACACCAACTAGGTAGATGTCTGAACAGGGCATTAGACCCATGTCTGCTCATCTCCACATGTATTTCAATGCATTTGTTCACTTTATGTTTCAGAATATTTAATCTGCAAACATAAGCCTACTGACATTGATGTCATATAAATTGTTGTGATAAATGCAGTCAGACAGTATGTTAAATGCAAACAAATACTAATATGGATGTGTCTTGCTGTTTCAAAATGTAGCCTACATATTTCCACACAATACCGTGGAGGGTTATGGGTCTACAAGAAATTAAATGAGAAAGGAGGTGACTGTCCTGGCCATGAGCTCATATTATAGTTGATACAAGGTGAAGTATGTGACTATGAACACATTTATCTGTGTAAAAATCTGCTTTATATTCTAAAGACTTAGGCTAATGTAGAAATCACATTATCAGAAATCAAACTACATTTTCCACAAAATCATTTCAGTACAAACTATAGTGAATGCAAAGGCTATGTAACTTCAGTCAAATCAACTTTCAATTGACCCATTGCTATTTCCCTTTAATAGATTAGACTATTGAGATATCTCTCTCAATTGGAATATTAGGGATACAAATTACATTTTTCAATAACACAAACTTAATTGTTTGGGGAGACAAGCCCTAATCCTCAATTTTAAAGCATTGTCAAGACTGTGATTCTTATCATATTCCTGAGCTGAGCTGAGCTGGTCAGATTAAAGCAGCTAACCATTTGTGACATAGGACGCAATTGTTCCGGTTGTTCTAGGGCAGGCCTACACTACCTTGAAACTGGAAATTTTGTTTAGAAGGCATGCGCAAATATTTCTGTTTGTACGGTAACCTAAGGAATGTGTCACGCCAATGTAGTGCCGTAATGATGTCAACTTGTTATTTACTTTCCAAATCTGAATGACTGCGCAAGGCGAAAGGAGAATTAATCAACCACTATGTGACCAGGCAGGCAAAAAATATCAAGCTGTGGGGGAGGGGAAGAAGATCAGTGGCCAGACGCTTAGTAGGGTTTGCTTGGACCGGCTACTGTAGGCGATTCAGCACAGAACTCCCCTCTCATAAATAACTAAATACATCATTAATTATATGTAGATCAAATGGTCTGTAGCCTAATTATGTGCGACAAATACGGGAACCACAATAGCTTATAGTGTGATAGACTACACGATGGTGATACATGTACATATGATCTTATATTCATAATTGTGGCAACGGTATAGATCCATGTAGACTAGCATATGCAAAATTACTATTAGTCCAAACATGTTCTTAATAAAAAAAACATTTAAAAAAAACAGACAGCTGATACTGGATGTAGCCTCATTTCACAAGTTCGACCAGCAAGATATGAGAAGGATAATTCAGCGACATTTAAAGATGCAAATAATGTTTGTATTTATATAACTCTAATGCAATATAATATATTTGTATTT
>JAODUE010001549.1:0-12385 GCA_027564755.1 Amblyopsis hoosieri
GACAAATGTACTAAATGTAAGTCGCTTTGGATAAAAGCGTCTGCCAAATGCCGTAAATGTAAATGTAAATGTAAATGCAGTTACACTTTTAAGGAACATTTCACTGTTGAAGGTGTTTTCACTGTTGATTTGTTTAACTATTTCATTGTTTTTTAAGTGCAGTAACGGCAACATATTTACAAAGGTTGTTAATAACGCCTATACTGTGTGCCAGGTCCAGTTAGAAGACCTCACACATACATAAAACAATATGTGTATAAAGAGAGTGAGAGAGAGTTATCGTGTTGAATAATCGTGATCAATATTTACGACAATAATCGTGATTGTGATTTTTTCCATAATCGAGTATAGTATACTGTATTAGATTACATTATTGCTATTTTACACATTACAGTAAAGCTGCTACACACATTTGTTGCTTTATAGTTTAGTTAGATCTGTGTGTGGATTGTACAATGTGGTACGCAGTGAACAATGACAATCGCTGTTGAGACTCTTACATTGCAAAGAAGGCCAAGTTGTGTCCTTGCGGAGGACTGTATCCCATGTTCCCTTGAGAATGAGGAGTTTAACAAAAGATGGATGCTGCAGTTTTCATCAATGCAGATGCGCTACACGTTGCATTTCCTTGAGAATGAGGATGAGTCAAGTTTAAATTACATCAGTTCCACGTCAGTCTGACATGTCACCATCCAGTTTTGTCACTCTCGGTATTTGGAAGTTCAGGGTTTTTTTCCGACTGTAGGTTTTCACCTCTGCAACACCACTTGACTTGAACAATATGTAGAGAGAGAGAAAGAGAGAGAGAGAGAGAGAGAGAAGAAGAGGCAGCCGCTCTTACAGATGGATGCTGATTAAATATTGATGGCTGGTGGTGTTGAAAGCTTGATTAGAGCTTGACTGAGCCAGGCCTCCACAAACACACACACACACAAGCTGATGCAAATTAATGCACAGTGTGGCTGAGGCATGCTCTGGAATCTAAGCAGTCCTTTGGTGTTTTCACCTCCGTTCAGCCACTTGGCTCCACCTTCGTCTCCCCCCCCCCCAGTGTTTCTCCTTCATGCTCACCTTTCTGCCCTCTCCCCCTCCCCTCTTCCTGTTGGGGCACAGAGATAGAGCCAGGAAGTGTGATTCTGAAGGAACATGCAAGTCTTCGTTGGCAGGAGCAAGTTATTGTGTCACACCGGATTGGGTGTGTGCTGGAGCGCGCGCATTTGCATTCAGGAGTAATGTTGGTGCAACGTTTTCTGAAAGTAGTTCCATTCAAATGGGAGGGACTTCAAGGAGACTGGAGGCAAAACAGTAATTCTGCTAGATAGAGTGTTATGTATGCCTGTCACGATAACTATTTCTGTTGGGCGATATATTGTCACAGAAATAACTGCTATAAGCAATATTATTGTCAGAATCATGTAAACAATGTTGTTCGGCTATTGTCATGTGACATAAATTGTTTGTTATGATTGTTTACACCAATGTAATTGCTTGACTAAGTATTAAAAAGAAGCATTGAAGTGAAAAAAACAAATGGTAAATTTTTGCATTTATTCCTCCAAACGTAGCTAGCATAATGCTGTCGTCTGGAAAAGCACCTACAGTACTAAAACCTCGAGGAACACTTCTTTCACCTGTCGCTGTCTGCTCTGTGTGTGTGTGTGTGTGTGTGTGTGTCTGTGCGTGTGCGTGTGCGTGTGTGTGTGTGTGTGTGCGTGTGGAGCGACGAGCGCACAGATACAGCACAACCTGGCAAACGTGTATGCCAGCAACACGCATGTAAATACAACAGGCAATATTATTGACGTCTGAAAAATGATTGAAGTCATGTCCATATATTGCAGGATAAATCAATATGGTAATTATCTCCACAGGCCTAGTGTTATACATGTATTCCCCATACAGTACAATAGGGTCTCACACACTTTGAGCAGACCTGCCTTGCAGTCACCTTTCACCTGGAATGAAAATGGATGACTATAGGTATCATGTTCCAGCCAAGTCAGCTTTACTACAGATTGGTTATTTCACTGCTGTCTTTGACCCACATGGTAAAATATACCGCTGTATGGAATGTGAATTGATCTTATAAATCCTACGAGAGATGCAGTGAAATGAAGGTTTTATACCAATGCCGATAATAATAAAAACACAATTGGGTGAAAACTGTTTTTATTCTATTTATAAAAGGTGCCAGATTTTATGGTGGAAGGTTAAATGTGTAATGCTGAAGGTTTTTAGTGATTCGCCACCTTTGTTAGATCAGGAGAGAGGTAATGGTATTTCGGTTGTAAAATGGAAAAGACAAAGTATTAATACAGATTGAATAGGCTAACAGTAACAGCAATACCTTCACTGTAAGATGGACTATTGTCTGACTTTTGATAGTATTGGTCAGTTGCAAATGGTGTGATAGTGGAATCCTACAGTATACTTGATGCCTATACAGTGTACTGTATGCATAACAATAGAGTACAGTAATATACTTGGGCACTGTGTCATAGTGTGCTTATCTCGCTTTATACACACTGACAGTGTGCTGCCAGCCCAGAGAGAACTGGGAGCAGTGAACTGAGGTGTTCTGTGTGTGTTCGTGTGTGTGCGTTTGTGTTCCTGTGTGTGTGTGTGTGTGTGCGTGTGTGTCGTTTTCACCCGCATGACTCTGTGTTTCACATTGTGTCTCTGCAGTTACGCTGCTGGACTCCATGTCGGCCCTGGCAGACCTGGGCTGGGAGGCCTATCCTAATGAAGGGGTGAGTCCACACACACACACACACACATACACACACACACACTCTATCTCGTTACATAAGCTTCACCCCCCCCTCCCCCACATCCTCCCTAAATGTAGCCTTCCAGAGGCAGGGTGTTTTCAACATGGCAGAAGTAATCCCCCTGCAGCCTCCACATATAGCAGTGTGGGAGCACTCTCTGCGCACAACACCACCACCACACACATCAACAAGCTGGATCCCTGCTCGCACCCTGCAAGGGAACACCCCCCCCCTCCCCCATGTTCATTTTGATCAGCTCTCCTGTTGTCAGGGTCTCATATCACAAGCTGTTTGTCAGGGTGGATTTGTGTGAGTGCATGTTTTTATGCTCTACCGTATGTTCTGTATATAAGTGTGCTTGTGCTTCTAGGCAAGGTGTGTGTGTGTGTGTGTGTGTGTGTGTGTGTGCGTGTGTGTGAAGTGGCTTTTGTGCATGCTGTAGCTCTGTAGGTGTGTGTGTTGGTGCATTGGTTTGAACGTATGTGTGTTTATGTGTGTTGTGTCTGTGTGTGTGTTTGTGCTGTGTCTTATTGAATTCAGATGTACACCCTCACGTGCACAAACACACAAACAACACCGTTACGTGTGCGTTTGCGTGTGTGCATGCGCGTGGTTGCATAAGCAGCCTCTTGCAGCTATAGGAACCACGGGAGTCTGCAATGCAGCCATATATCTCTGAAAATGACAGCAAGGATAAATATTGTAATATCCAACAGAAATAAGAGCGCGCTCTGTTTGTCACTCAGCTCAGTAATGAGCATGCGATGCTATTGAATGGCACTGAGCTAATTCTATTTCCAGTGAGTGCCAGTTCCTCTCTACTATTCAGTGGGAGGGCATTAAATTGCAGGATGCCACACACGGTTTCATGGTTGTATAGAGCAGAGAGCAGCCAGAAGAGCTGATTGTTTTCTCTCAGAATAGGAAGGGCATCTAGCTATATTCAAATGCTTAACGGTGTGGTGCATGTTTTTATTGAGTCGCTGAAAGAAGATTTGACTCGAGCTGCTTCATACAAATCCAGAAGGTTCAGTATTGGCAAAATAGAGCATAAACGCCTCAAATGGTTAGCGTGCTGTTTGGTTTGATCTAAGCTTTACTGTATGTAAACGGAAAAGAAACGTATCTTCTTCTTCTTTATTTTCCTCTTCTTCATTTTTTTCTTTTTCTGAAGCTACTGTAAATGCTAAAGCACTGTTAGCATCTCATATGCACACACGGCCCTCATTCATCAAACGTAAATGGTCCAAAATGAAAATACATGCAGACTCATATTACAGAGAGATGTGCTATTTCAACTATCTTATTAATGTTTACATTACTAGTTATTCCATCCACCTAATTATTTATTATCAATAATACATATTAGATTATAAATAATAATAATGACTCTTTAAATTTGATTTTTATTTTTTTATTTTACGTTGGTATTCATTATAATTATAATACTTGAATACGTGAATGATTGGGGCAGGGATATAGATTTGCATACACATTTATCTTTTTTTTTTAAAGTTCTTACAATTACTGCTTATTCCAAAAGGTATAAAAATTTTGACTTTTGTCTCCTCAAACAAAACAAAACAAAACAAAAACACCGGACATTCTGGAATCTATAGGAGAGACTGATGATGCATCTGGTGCATGTTGGAAGGGCAAACAGGCTATTCTATTCTACTGTACAGAGTTCTGTATACAGTCTAACAATATATGGGTGTTCAACAAGAAAACAGCTCGGCCTGACTGTAAGTATTCTTGAGGAAGAGGCTTTACAGATACATTTCCTCATTCTTGTAATTGTGTAAGTTGCTTTGGATAAAAGTGTTGCTAATGATCTACAGTAATTGTTGCCAGTTTAATATTATTAGGTTAAAACATTTTTTACCTAATACAGATTTTCATTTCCCTTCCTTATTTGTGCTGATTATTCTACTTAGTGTTGTTTGCTTATTATGGTGTATAACCTATTTAGCTTTTGACAAATGTACTCTTTTAAGTTAGGTCTGTTAAATGTGTATTTCATAGCAAATTTGAAGAATTCACACACCTGTCAACAATATGTTACAGTATGTAAACAATTACCAGAGATGCTTGTTTACAATGGGGCTGGATCTGATTTATCAAATAAATCAAAACATTAAAAATGTTCCAACACTTCTAAAGTGTGTGTATGTTCACATACAGTATGTTTTTGTGTTTGTTTATGTTGTTGAGATAGCTAAATATTGTAGAATTAGGTTTGAGCTGTTTGCATTGGTCTTACTTTTGCAGCATGCATAAATAAAGGAATCGAACTGTGTTAGTTAAACAGTAAAGACAGTTACATAAACACAGACCTTATCGACTCCTTCAGATTCAGGTCATGTTCAAGCTTTGTGTAAAATGTACACTATTGAACAGCAGGTTTTACCTCTGAGAAGGATACACCATTCCCTACAGCGAGCTGGGCTGCTCTCCAGCCACAGCATGAAGACTGGTTGTGCTCTGTAGCATAGGTGGAGGGCAGGATGGCTCTGAAAGGCCAACACAATAGATTACAAGGCTAAAACAGGAACCTGTGGACAGACACACTCGGGGTGAATGTAAACTGAGTTTGTTTTGTGTAGCGGAGGTGCTATAAGAGAATGCATGTGGATGTGTGTGCGACACTGACAGTCTTGTGTTTCATATAAAGGGGATTATCTAGTTGACCTTTGAACTGTAAACCGCAAGCCGCGCACAGTTCGAGCCAAAGCACAAATCTAAGACCACTGTCTCCCTGAATTAGTCCAAAGCCACACTTGACCCCCACGGGTCACATCCTAATCCCACTAGCACAGGACCGGATGTGCATAGACTCGGGTGCTGCAAGTCCATTCCTGCCACAGTACATGGGTGTTTTCCTGCTAAAGGAAAGGACCAAACATACATGGGCTAGTGATGTTTATAAAATGCGCCTCTGCTGACCAGAGGCTCCTGAATGTCTCAATGTCTTCCCTCTTTTAAATCCTCCGTCCCTCTCTTCAATCCCCCACCATGCATCCCACCTTCTACGGCCTTGAACGCCTGTAACGTTTGTTTTGAATGTGGACCATGGACCAGCGTTGGCTGCAGGCTGGAGATTAAAAAGCATCTGAGTTGTGTGAGGAGCTTGTCTGCCAGCCCTGGTCTATGTAGGTGTAGGTGTTGATTGCAAGAGGAGGGATATTATGTGAGTGGTTGAACTTAAACCTCGAGCTGACATCTCTGCTCCACATCAAAGCAATCAGGCAGGCATGCCGTTGATTGGTCGAGGTGATGCAGGGTTCAGGGATGAGGGTTCACTTCTGAGCGTTAATTAGCGCTACGACGGAACTAACCTCCAGGTTAATGTGTGTGGGTGTGTGTGTGTGCACGCATAGGATATGCGCGTGCATCTCTAAGCATGATGCAGAGTAGGAGAGCTAAAGAGAGAGAGAGAGACAGACAGACAGACAGACAGAGAGAGAGAGAGAGAGAGAGAGATAGAGAGAGAGAGAGAGAGAGAGCTTAAACTCTTCAGGCTGTACAAATATTTTCCCAGTCATATTTTGGATCTTTCCGACGCCAGAGGGTCAGCCTATATTATGAATGGATGAGAGTCACAGCAGCAAGCTGAGCAGGTTTGCCTTATGATTGGCCAACACACCTGTGCGTTAACTCCAGACGGGGTGACGGTGAACAGACTCACTCTCAAACACAGCAGGAAATGGCCGCAGTCCAGACTCTCCAAGCCCTGCTTACCAAGAAATAAACAAAGCCATCATAAAACTCTCTTTATCCCTAAATGACTGCTCCCATAAACGCTTTAATCGTCTCTCTCCAGGGACAGTCTTGTGTGTGTAATGTTTGTGTGTGTGTGTGTGTGTGTGTGTGTTTCTGGGTCCTGTGATGTCCAACCGGTCCAGCTCCACACAGATGGGTCCATTTAGCTGCCAAGCAGCCTGTAATTTACCCACGTTCATTCTTCTCTTTATTTTTTGTCTCTCTCGCTTTCTCCCACTCTCTTCATGCTATTTGTGTCTCGTCTTTTTTTTTTTCTTCTTTTTTTTTTTTTACTCGGACTGCATAATTCCAGCTTGTATCATTTGCAAGCGGGACTGTGCTTGTGTGTGTTGAATATACGTCATATAGGAGTCCTGCAGTATAAGCCATACAGTCCCTGTACCCATAAACTCATCACAACAACACACTGGGCTATATAGACCCCTATAGGAGACACATGAACATAGCAGATGTGGCATACAGAAGTTGGCTTCCACACTGTGCTTGGTTCCTGTGTTTGATAAATGATCGGAACACTTTAGAGATGGATTTTAAACTCACACTCTGCGATGTTGAGAGGAGGCTGGATATTAAAAGCATCTGAGTTGTGTGAGGAAGCTTGTGTGTGTGTGCGTGTGTGTGCGTGTGTGTGCGTGTGTGTGTATTTCTGCGCCAGTCTGTTTTAGTGCTCAGGGCTCTGAGGCGAAAGGCGTCAAGCTTTTCTCGGCTTGTTGGGCTGTCAAGTAGAATTTACTTCAAAACCCCCAACCTGTGCTCAGGCCCTTCGAGTCTGAAAGTTTCTTAGCCTTTTCTGCATTTTCCTTTGCTTTTTGGTGCCAGCCCTAGCGCTCTCTCACTCGTTTGCTCTTGTTGGTTTTTCATCCTATCCGTGTGCCACGCTGCTTTCCTTTGAATCTACCACAAGAGGATTTGACTCTTCTCGCACCGTTTGTTGTGTCTCTGAGCGTGAGTTCATGCTCTTGTGCGCACGCGCGTGTGCGTTGACGCCAGTTTAGTATGCATTGCCACGTGTGTTTATAAACGGTATGGCTGCTGTACGGTAAGTGGATACGCGCCCACCGCTCCCAGGCTTAAAGCATCAGTCTTAAGAGTATGACAGTGGCTCAGAACAAAGATGGTGGTCCACAAACCAGGGCTCATCTAGTGCCTGGGTGTCTCAGTCTGCGTGTACGACTGGCAGTTAGCTATCCCCTTGAGTGGATCTCATATCTTGGGTCTCTGAAACCGCATTGGTTTATTTTCCTTTCCTTCAAGAAATAGCAACGTTCTTCTCTTTGTGTGTGTGTGTGTGTGTGCGTGTGCGTGCACGTGCACGTGCACATAAATGTTTTCCTGCTCATGCGAGAAGTAGAAGTGTTCTCAATTACAGCTCCCACTCACAAGTGGAACCAGATGGCAGCAGATGAGGGGAGACAAACTAACTCTGTTCTAAGTCGTTCTCCTCCTGCTGCCATCATTCCTTCTCCCTCTCTCTCTCTCACACACACACACGCACCACACACGCACGCACACACGTGTGCGCATGTCGTAGGTGCATTCATTTAAGAAACAACACGCTTGCTGTAGGGACACGTGCTGCCTGGACACAGCGAGTGCTTGAAGGCGTTTGGACACAGATCATCGGTCACAGCTCGCCCAGACGTGAAAACAGAGCGCGTACTAGCTTAGTGTTGCTTCCAACCAAACCACAATTAGCTGAACTGGGGCCCAGCTTTCCATAGGCAGTCTTTGGAATGAGATCTCCTTTGTCTATAGTCTCGCAGGGCAACAGCTAGGGGATGGTATAAATGTGTGTCTGATAGCTGCAGCTCTCTACCTCCTCCCCCCGTATCTAACGCTGTTCACAACCCCTTCCCACACAACACTAGTGGAAGTCTGAGTTACAAGTAGAGGCAATTTCCATAAAACAGAACATATATTTTTAGGTTTACTAATAATATCCATAGAGGTCTTATGGGGTTACTTTCTGTTAAGCTTGTAAACTTTGGGGGTCATTTTGGGATCTAACATCTCTCTCTCTCCTCCTTGGTGTGGCCAGTGGGAGGAGATCAGTGTGATGGATGAGAGGAACACCCCCATGCGGACCTACCAGGTGTGTAACGTCATGGAGGCCAACCAGAACAACTGGCTGCGGACGCGCCACATCAGCCGAGACGGGGCGCAGCGTGTCTACATCGAGATCAAGTTCACCCTGAGGGACTGCAACAGCCTGCCAGGGGTGCCTGGCACTTGCAAGGAGGTTAGTGCCACTCCCACGCACATGGAACCTGGGAGCCTATAGCAATATGTCCAGGTACACTGGGCGGATACAGTCAGCAAACGCTATACCGCCATTTTGTCAATGCGTAGACCAGGAACACCGGCGGACAGCACATCCTCCGGTGCTGAGAATTCAATACAACACGGAAGTTCAACAATCTTCAGTTCCTCGAATGGCCACTTGAGGCTTGACTGCAAAAGGGAGTCAATCTTCATAGACTCCAATGTTAAGATATCTGACTTTACAGCTAAAATAAACATCTCGTCTCTCTAGCTAGTCTCCCCGTTCATGAAAAATGTACGGGAAGTCAGTTAGAAATACATTAGCCGTACATGTATGCCATTATAATGGATCGGACGACGTTACAGGTGGAGTCATGTACTGCAAAGATGGCGAAGGCCAGATTCAGTACAGCACAGTCTAACCCGTTTGAGAAAAGCTATGGGTGACTATGGATGAGGGTTTGTCCATATATATATACAGTCTATGGCACAAACACGATTCGTTTTGTCTCATCACAACCCCCTTGTGGCCAAACATGACCACAACCTGGGAGAGTTAGCTGAGTTAACTGTAGATACGGTGAATTGCTATTATGGCTCATATGAACATTAAGTGTATTTGTGCCTGTACACTTATGATGTTACCTTACTGTAACCCGATGCAGTACATATTATGCAGGTGCACTGTAGCACATTTAGCTAACCAAGGGTGAGAGCCTTCGGCTGGTTTGGTGCTTTGATGTGAGACAATAGCTTTATAAGGGAATGCTCCTTCCATTGTCCTTGAGCAGTGGCTTTGCAACTGGAACTGGTCCCTGGGCGCTGCTACATGGTTGCTCCTGTAGTTAGGATGAGGGTAAGCAGAGGACAAATGTCCTTACCTTACACTTAAGTAAACTTTTACACACACTTCACACACACACACACACACACAGCAGTTGATCTACATAGAGAATTATGATTAATAAAGTGGAGTGGTGACATTGAACGCTGATGGAGAATGAGGCACAGTGGGTGGTATTAATTCCCCCTACTTAACTCATTTAATTATTTTCATCTCATTTCTAAGTGTGTATTGACTAACGAAGCACAGTACAACGTACAGATACACAGACAGTAATAGCAGGTGGGAGACAGCAGCTTTGAGTGGCGAGAGAGACAAATGGAGTGAGAACTGTAGATGGACAGCTGAAGTCTATGTTAATGGAGCCTTGTGTATTATATAACAAATCAGCCATGCCTATTTCACCTCATCACTAGTTTGTATGGTATCTGCCGTTGTTCGCTCATTGTTTTGATACATTTTCTTACATGTTTAGTGTGTAGTGACAGGTGTGTGCGTGTGTGTGTGTGTGTGTTTGTGTTGCAGACATTTAACATGTACTACTATGAGTCTAACAACGCCAACCTGTGGTTTATCAAGGAAAGTCAGTATGTCAAAATTGACACCATTGCCGCAGATGAGAGCTTCACCCAGGTATGCTCACATACGCACATGCACAGGCAGACACGCACACACAAGCACACAATACTGTTTGTGGTGCTTGACAATTTGCGAACCCTTTGATTTTTGTGGATTTATGTATTTCTGCATTAACAAAAAGGCTTGAAAATAGTAATATTCTGGTCTATTATTGCGATTTTGATGAAGATCATTGTGGCCAATCAGCATCCTATGTGTGAGGCGGTCAGTAACGACAAACACAAGAATACAAAACCAAGGAATTTAATACAAAACAAAGCTATACAGACACAGAACCACGCAGGGTTGTTGAACAGAAAAGCTTAACCTTAGCGTTGCTACAAGAATAACCCGCAAGGGTTGGAACACAAAAAACAACTGATAAAGGGGAGCACAAACACTCAACCAGAAACAGGTGCGGGAGTCCCTGACTGCCACCTGTCACAGATCGGTGATTAGTACTCCGGGGAGCGGGAGCGTGTGGGAGAGGCTGGTTCCGCCCCGCCACGGGACGTAGGCGTGACACTATGAGAAACTCCTAGCTATAGAGAGCCTAATTCACAAACACAAAAAATTCATAAACACCTACGCGACACAGGGTTTGTAGTCTTACTAATTAAACGTTCTCATTCCCAACTCGTCAATTTTCGAAGCGTTCGAAAGCCTTTGACGTCTTAGGATGAAGACTTCGGTCATTGACTGTTACGGCAAGACTACGGAGTTAACACCACCGGTTTATTTTTAGCTATATGCAATGTCAGTGCAAATATTATCTCCTGGTTGTAGATAAATAATCAATATAAAATCGCGACATGTTAAAATGTAATTACTTGAAATCATAAAATTAAAACATTTAAGTTATATTTCTGTGTAGGCTGTGTGTAGCCTAAGATTTCAAGTAATTACATTGCATTCATGTCACAAAGCAAACGGGATCTAAAAATAATTTTATTCTTGCTGTTGACTACCATACATATTTTTTCATAACTAAAGTCCCATAACACGGAAGTAACTTTGGCTCTCTATAGGCGTGGTTTAAGTGTGACGTTGGCCCGTGAAAGACAGATGGTTCATCCAATCACCAGTCTTGTGCCTGCCCTTTTCCAAACAGTTTACAAGGATGGCCCAGATGGTTCTGTATAAAAAAAGCATCTGGCGGGTTAGGTTAACAGAAATTCAGATAATCCCAAATGGTTCACACACTGTCTAGCACCACTGTTTCCACAAAACACAAACAAGTACAATCAATAAATCCGTTCCTGTGTGAAATCACACTTGCAAGTGTAATGTTTCCAGATTGTTGTAACAGTAAACTACTTGTGTAACCACTACAGTAATATATATAAAACTGCTTGTGTAACAGTAAATATACATACAACTGTGACTATAAACATGTGGGAGTCCAATGTTATCAGCACAATGTCGGTTTACACCATGCATCTGGCCAACAGTCGCCAGACATATTCAGGGAACAAAATGCAATGCATATGCATGTCTGTCAAAAATCACCTCCAATCTGCCTACAGTACATAAAAGCTTTTAAAAAGGGTTTCAGGAATATATAGTACAAAAAACCTTTTTGAAACTGCATGTGACCCAAAACCTCATGAAATGTTTTAAATATATAAACTGCATATGCCTATAAAAATGATCAAACGTGTTTTTTTAATAAACATAATTGGAAACAATATATTGTATAACAATACTGAATAATGTATAGCTGAAATTGCAAACTTACTTAGTTAGACTGGAGCACTAAGATGTTTTACATTTTAAGTGTAAATCTAACATTTGGTCTCCACCTCTTCTTATTCATTAGTTAGAGTTAAGCTAATGTCTCTCTACATTCACCAGAGTTAAACCTATGTCCCTCTCCTTATTCATCAGAGTTAACCTAATGTCTCTCTCTACAGTCATCAGAGTAAAACCTATGTCCCTCTCCTTATTCACCAGAGTTACGATAATGTCTCACTCTCTCTACATTCACCAGAGTTAAACCTATATCCCTCTCCTTATTCAGCAGAAATAATGTAATGTCTCTCTCTACATTCATCAGAGTTAAGCTAATGTATCTCTCTACATTCACCAGAGTTAACCTAATGTCTCT
>JAODUE010001550.1:0-12383 GCA_027564755.1 Amblyopsis hoosieri
AAGCTCTGCGCAACGAACTTGACCATTCAAAACAAAAACAAAAAAATGGCAATAATACCGCAGACCGCGGTATTGGGGCACCCTTAATCACCGCAAGGGCATTTTCTTCACCGCGACAGCCCTAGTCTCTATATTACTTTATACCACTAGATGTCAGACTAAATGCACCATTATCTTGGACCAAAACAAAAGATTTTGGGCCACACACATAAGATCATTATATTTTTTACCCAAAATTGGTTGTTCTCAATTGAGGGTCAGTTATCAACTAAAGGAAAACCTCCACACTACAAATAGCCTAATGAAACACTCAACTCTGAAAAGGAGAAACGGTGCTGCAGTGACAGTGAATTAAATAAACTTCATTTAGAACAGTGCATGCTCTTCCACCTCGCTCATTATGCTGGAGCATAAGATCTCTTCAATGAAGGGCTATGTGTTGAACGCCTTACAGACTCCTAAATGGACTGCTGAGAGAGGACAATGTTTCTAATTGGAGTGAAGAAGCTCCACACTGCCTAGGAACAAAGATACATTTATTGATATTATAAATCATATACTGGACAAATTAAGGAAAATAAACTTTATTGTTCTCCTGTAATTTGAAGAAATGGTAGACTAAACACTATGCATGCATGCGTGTGTGTGGGTGTGTGTGTGTGCACACGCGCACACACGCCTGTCTGAAGGCCAGTCTACCAGATCTCAGCCAATGACTCTTGTCACTCTGTCACACTGGATGACTCTTGACACAATGGACTGCTGTGATGGCCTCAAATTCCCCCAGAGAAAAGAATGAAACAGAATAAAACAGAGAGAGAGACAGACAGAACATTCCAGCAAAGGCTCAACTTCCCCCGAGAGTCTTATGGGACAGAGACAGAACGAATTTTAGAATTTAAGATTGTGCTCATCATCAAACGGTGCCCTGAAATGCAATACAGCTGAAACCGACATTCTATCAACAGAATACACACACCTTGTCCACAAGCATTATGAACACTCTACTTGAAGGCAGATTAAACATGACATATCAACTCATATGGGAGACATAATGGTCGTAAACTGGCACATTACTGTAAAATAGCTTGTGTCTATTCATTCCCAAGCAAATAACGTGACTGTCGCATATTAAACATTATTCACATCCCCATTTGGAGATGCAATACCATATTTATTGCTCTTGACGAGGGAAGAGAGAATTCTATATTTTCACAGCTGCAGTATGGATTGTGACTGTGCCTTAAATCCAAAACTTTTACACAGTGCTATTAGATGCTAATATGTGGACTTAAGGAGACTGTTTGGAATTTCTGACTCCCATCACGTGCACCTTGGCATTGGCAAATATACGTTTCGCATTTTAGAACCTTACAGCAAACTACAATTGTATATCCACTTGCTGAAAAATTTACAGCAAAAACTTGAAAAAACAACAAAGCTTCTGCAGTTGGTGATGGAACTTAAATACCTCCCGATAGCATGTTGAAATGATGGCATGTTATCATAATATTTAGATATTTACAGTTTTTACTGTGTAGTGCTTACAGTACCTACTGTATACTTAAGATACTTTATCACTAACGAGCGCTTAACTATTCTGAAAATACTTTAAAGAAACTAAAGTAAAATAGTACATTTACTTATCAAAACCACATATTGTAGAATAAATACTAACTCTACATTTCAAAATGCAAAAAAAACATATACAGTATCTTACAGTACATACACTAACTATCTATATACACTGCAATGCCTAGTGTACACTGACTCACAAAAGATCCCACTTGTTAGGCATGTCGGCTAACTTAAGCTAATGCTAGCGGCACTTCGCTGTAGTCGGGAACAGCAGTTCATCCACGCCAGTACTGTCGGTAGCATAAAATGCAGTTTTATATGAATCTCCTCCACACTTCAATCATGATCGTAACTGTGTCCGTGGTGTACCTGCATTGCGGGTCGTCTCCTCCTTATCATAAGCAGAAAAGAAGTCCAGGGTCTCCCGAAATCGGTTACTTGACAGTGTCGAGATGAAAAATGTGTTGAACCAGTGCTCGAGCCAGGAACTTTTCATCTCACTGTTATTTCTCCAGTATACAACCCTCACATAGAAGCACATTCAACTCATGGCAAGTGTCACATCCGAGGATGTGCCGTACGCTACACGCTGTGCGCGCTTCAGCCAGTGTACACTTGCTGACTGCAACATCAGACATAAAAACTGTTTCTTCAAATGTTACGCATTGTGTGTTATGTGTGGCCAGCCAACCCTTTGAGAATCTACTGTTATGAATAATGTAGTTTTCGATCACACTTGTATACCGTCGCCTAGAATGTGTAAAAGGCGGCTGTGCAAAAATAAGAAAAATTACTAAAATATATGCATTTTGAAAACTGGTAAATTTGACCCGGTGTGGTGGTTATAGGTATAAATGCCCATATTTTTTATCTGGATTTATCTTGACTATATTATATTTACCAATATGGTGTTTCCAACACCATCTTTGGAAAAGTCAAGGACTGGGGGACTTCAATATATTATTAAAACAGAGTTATGTACAATTGATAAACCTCCACGGGTAATATTTACCCCGTGGCGGTTCTAGTGTTAAATAATTGTAAAATTTTGTGTAAGCTTGTATGTAAAGAAAATATTAGCATTTTAGAAATGCATAAATTGGTGGCATATTGTGTACATAGATTGGATAAATGGATGTTAGCGAGAGGGAAACACTGTAATGATAGAGTTTTGCGTAAAGTATGTGTGTCTGTGAATGTGTGGGGGTGGATGGATGTGTGTATGGGTGAGCAAGTGAGTGGCAGGGCATGTCTACAAAAGTACCAGGTCAAACAAGCCAGGCTGTCCAGGGCAAGTGTACATTTCAGATCTTGTTATCGTTGCTACTGGCCCATAGGCAAATTCACTCTGACACATTTGACTTGACAGAGTAGCAGAAGTTGCGGAATGGAGAAAAAAATAACTGAGCGAAAACAGCAGAGCAGGTTTGAACTAATAAAAGACACAAAGATCTTGAAGGGAAAGACGAAAACATGATGAAAGGATTAAAAAACAGGAGAAAGAAGTGGAGAATGAAACAGAGAGATGGATACAGACAGACAGTGAGTGAAGTGAGATAAGAAGGCCTTCTGCTGCTTTGGTACAGTAGCTTCCTGGTGAACAGGTGTGTGTTCCAGTCCTGTTATTGATCTATTCTGCCAGTCTGTTCCGTCTGCCCAACACTGTACAAATAACAGAGATGAGCAATGTTTTGCTATTGATCAAACAACAACCTTGAGATTTGACACATGTCCATGTAATGATGCTGGCTGAACATTTATACTCAGAACCCCCACCCCTTCTGGTGTTTATACATTATAATGCATATATTTATATTAGACTCCCAACTAATATGGCATGGGTTATGTCCCCCGTTAACTCGACTTGTAGTTGGTTGTTTTTTTCCACCGGCAGACATTAAACTATTAGGCCATACAGTAAAATCTCCCAGTACAGTGAGTAAAACTGGACTTCGAAAACCATGACATGGAACACAACTCTAACAAATCTAACAAAGAAAACTATATATTTAAGCAATAACACACCAGAGGGTTAGACTGAATTTCCGCACGGCTGTGATTCAAATTATGCCATTAATGATCAGATGCCGTTATTCATTAATGATGAGATGACATTATTCACATATAATGTACATTTTACAACAGTTAGTTTGCGACCAAGTGATTTGATTGGACAAGAGGCATTCCATGAGTGCCAATGTTTCAGTCTAACGCACTGGGGCTTTTAACTATGCATGTATCACTCCACTTTACCAGTGTCCTTCTAATGCCTGTTACAGATTAAAAAAACAACAAATTTCTGATCAGATGTTAACGTGACTCAACAAATTTTACTTCACTGGCTGCGTGGTAAATGGAAACAGTCAAATGTAGATGACTACATGATACAAATGTGGATGCATTGGATACATATAAGCTGACATGCGGTAACGTGAAAACGAATATAACAAGCTAGCGTGATGTTTGCGTTGATAAAACTTTAAAACTATGGTTGCGGTACTATTTGTGTTTGCGGAGCCAAATTAATCATTAGAAAAACAAACAAATAATTTTCTGTTGGCAATTATTACTATTATTTACAAATAAAATGTGTGTCGAACTGATTAAAAGCAATAACACACGAGATAGAGTGTGTTCCCAGCTAGAAAAAATACGTTCCCAGAACATTCTAAGAACGTCCCCGCTGGTGTAAATTACGTTGTCTTGTAACGTTCACCGACGTCACGGTGTGGAATACTTTAAAGGTTCGGGGGATGTTATTTGGGGACTTTCCGGGAACGTTTAGGAAACCATTATTAATATGACTTTCCATTTAGGTCTCTACAGTACGTTCCCACAACATTTGCAGAAGGTTAATCACATTATACTTCCATCACGTTCCCATAACCTTTAGTAACATTACTGGGTTTTTTCAGTTCATTAGATAATCTCTCCTTTACATAACTTCTGATATTTTAAAAACATTTAGTAACAACTTTACATCATAAAACATGATAGGCTAAGGTAATAAAAGACATTCTCAGCATTTCAGATTTTTATTTATACAGTATATATTGAGCGAGAGATATGAGCAAACCACTGTCTTCATGGATGGAGATCACGATGTTCAAAGCACCAGATTCTTCTGCTGCCTGACGAATTCATAAATATGTATCAGTCACAAAAATTAGACTACCATACTTTTTAATTGCTTTGTCATTTAGTAGAAATGGCTCCCCACATAGACAATGGTAGGCTACCGTATAAACTGAAGAGCAGCTGATTTAATTTAACGATGTGAAAAAAGGTGTTAAGAAGTCTTAACATTATGAAATGTATTTACACATTACCGTAGACACGGTTTGACCACAATTTTTTAAATAATATTATTATTATTATTATATTATTTGCCTTACTTATTTCGGGGGGGGGGCAGTGGCTTTTTATTGTGGCCCTCCTAAGGAACACCTGTTTTCTGTCTGATCTGCATCTTGATGTGCCACACCTTTGAGGTGGATGGATTAAGAAATATGCCTTTTGTGTACATAGAGAAAGTATTAGATCTTTGAGTTCAGCTCATGATGAATGGGGGAAAAAACGCGTATTGCATTTATAATTTTGTTCAGTGTATATGTTTGGTCACTGTAATTAGGGGCTTAATCTGTTTGTGATGGAGAAATACTTTAGAAAATCATAGTCTAGTATGATGCTAACACCACAGTAAAAGCACCAATCAAATATGATACACATGAAGCCAATTTAATTTAAAAATGTAACCAGCCTTTTAGTCTTTCAAAGCCCTTAAATACAATTTCCAACAATGCTGTAAGTCGCAAAGCTTTAATACCTCCCCCAATGAAATATGACGGCTGCAGGCTGACTAAAATGTTAATGGCAGTAAACAACTGCAAACAATCTAGAAATGCAATCACTTTAATTGATGCTGAATGGTTGCAGCAAAACCACAGAGGGTAAGGGTTTGAAGAGGTCAAACTCATATGCATTCACTCTACAGTTTTAACATGATTTAGCCACTGAATTATATAGGCAACAAAAGGCTTTCTTATCTTATTATGTGTGAAATATATAGCACATGTACATGAATGCAATGATAAATATGTACCCAACTCTGAGCTTAGTGCTGACCTTTTCTAACCTTTAACTAAAGCCTTACCTCTCCCTTACCTAAACATATATTCATACACTGAAGTCCGCAGTGCGCTATGTGATGAATCAGAATAGTTTTTTCAACCTCCACAGACTTCTGTGGTTTCTCTAGAAAGTTTCTGCATGTACATATAGACTGTATTCTCATGTTAGCTCAAAAAAAGAGAAGCAAATAGTTGTAGTGTTTAATTAAACACATATATTGCCAGTTTTATAGACATGGATTAAACCTAGTCCTAGACTAAGAACTTTTTATCAATCGAGATCTTCATTTAATTTTTTTTTTAGTCTTGGACTAGACTTAAGACATTTAATTGAAACAGGCCAATAAAGTTTTACTGGTTCCAACTGAAGTGTTCTCAAAAGAAACTAGCATACAGTATTGTTCACAATATGATTAGTATGACATCTCTGATCTCTTGCTATGGATGTTCTAGTTCCTTCCAGTTTATTTTTTCGTTCTTTTTGTAAGCACCCTGTCATCCATCCCCCGGATGAATCGGACAATTGTTCTGGCTGAATCAAAAAGAAAAGGAAAAAAACGAGGAGGGGGGTAGATTATAGGGCGAGCAATGCTGACAGTGCGAATTCAGCTACAGTATGGTTGCATCTATCATGGCCTGATGCTAATGGATTTTACACCCCTCACACACACACACACACACACACACTAGAATTCATAAACACCACTCTGCTCCGATACCCCCTGCCCCCACACAGTTACCCATGGCTTACCGATAATAACATGAAGCAAAGTCTGATGTGAAGGGGCAATGAGTTAAAACAAATGACTCTAATGAGTCTGCCCGTTCCACTGATTCTTGCTGTCACTTTTATGAAAGCCTTCAATGCAAGCACTTAAATGGCTACAAATGGCTGTTTTTAAGATCGCTTGTTGACACTTTGCTGTCGTAATGTCAACAGAATAGACATGGATTCTTCCCTTTAACACATATTGTTGGGAATATTTGGTGTCATATTTTGAGTGACTTCACGCCATTTAGAGATGTCAGCTGATTTGTACAAGCTGTTGCTGACATTCTGTTCTGTCTAGAGAAAGTAACTGGAGGATTTGCTAGGGGGCTGTACGTATTCATACAGCACAAAGTGGAACAATTGCTAACATTCAGGAGCAAAAAATAAGTAACACAAATAATATCCTCCAAAATGCTTTAATACTTTGAGAGGAAAATCATACTTAAACACGTTCTGAAATGAAATTGCTTATATTGTCAACATTTATAACACCATCTGCTGTCAATACACTTCAGCATTGAAACTAGCGGAAAGTGTTCACTTTGTAATACTTAAAAATTACCCTTTTCACAGATGTGTCCTAGCTAATTCAAGTGTTCTGAATAGCAGGCATTGACAATACTAGATTGACTCTTCAGCAATAGTTGCTAGTAAAAAACTGACATATGTTATTATATTGGACAGTGGAGAGAGCCAGGAAACAAGTGTGAAAGAGATATTAGGAATGATTTGGAATTGACGACGAGCCGGATTCACACCCTGGCCTCTCAAGGCACATATGGGCAGGGAGTTATTACATGCTCTACAGCTCCACCCAAAAACCTGGCATTATTTTATTAGCTACTGTTTACCCGGAGATGCACAAGGCCCATATTGCCCTAAGATTTGTCGGTTTGTGTTGGGAGGTATCCACTAATGTCACATACACTCATGTGCACGGCTGTACCCGGCGATATAAACAAATAACAGAGGAGCTTAGGTTCCAACACATCCAGAGGGAGTTTGATGACATTCTCTGTTCAGGATGCCATTATTCCACTATTATCTTTACATACGAAATTGTTGTTTTCGGCATTTGGATATAATCAACTACTTCAAGTCTCATAAAGCCACTCTTTGGGCTGTAGTTTCCAGATGTGTCAAATACATGCAGGTGCAACGTAAATGTGTTGGGGTGAAGCTTACAAGCACAGACCTCCAAAATCACAAGTTTTATTTCGCCCTATTTTGTGAATAATTTAACTATTGACTACTTTCCTTAACCTTGGTGGTATATTAGAGGTGCTATACTTTATATGCACACTTGGGGACTCTGCACCTCCTTAACGAGGTCCGAGAAGCTTGTCTGTGAAGCCGGTATAGACATTTGCTGTTTATAATGAAATTGGCAATAGCCTTGACAGAGAACATGCTGCTTTAAATAGAATGAGAGGAGCTGATATTGGCCTTATTTGAAGATAGCCCCCACCACTCCTACTGATCATGTATTCATTCAAATCCAACCATGTTACAACTGTGTCACCATTGCACCTAATTACTAGCCTGGTGTAACCAGACACAAAATTCACTTTGTGAATAAGGTTTGAACGCGCTCCATTGAGAAGGTTTTGCAGACCTCTGGTTATTTTTGACACTTTTGGAGCAGCTTTAAACAATCGTTGTTGCCACAACTGTTTGTATTGTTTCATCAAGCTCTACCACCATTTTGAAAATCACTTGATGTCAACGTAATCACACTAACACACCCTGGTGGCTGTGACGCTAATGCTAAGTTTCCAGACTATAATCTCACTGAAAAACATTAAGATAATAGCCGGGCGGAGACGCCAGGCTACCGCATTCTACCTCTCCCCGTACAGAAACATACACCTTTGTGGACAACTGTGTTATAGAACATGCAGTAAGCCGAAATCTGCTATACCACTATCTAGGACTGTACCTTTTTATAGATGTACAGTCGATTTCTCATCGACCAAACACAAGAATTCCCGACAAGAAAGATGACAATATACTGGTAGACTGTCCCTGTGTTTGTGCTTATGTGTGTATGAGATGGTGTGTGTTTGCATTCTGGATCTGCCTGTGCTCCCACCAACTAAACAGTGGCACTCTGGGCTCATGTCTCTCCTTGGCAGCCTGCGTGGTTTGAACATGGTACAATGATCTTCACAGAAAGACCACACTCCCTGCCAGACCCTCCCTCCCAGGGTGAACGCAGGGAGGGCATCGTGCCAGGGCTACATGATGCCAAAACGTTGCACCTGCTGGTTTGCCAAGGTCAAGTGTACTTAGCACCACTTCTCCCAAACTCATCGGGGGATGGGGCTACATTATATCTAGATTTCAGAATTAATTTGTATTGTGTTGTTGATGTTTTTTCTTTCTCTTTACCCTGTAATGCTTCAGCAAGAGGCTGGTAAATGTGAAAATAATGCAGACTTGGAGAAAAGGATTACAACAAAATTGCTCACAGCAACAAAAGCTAGTGAAGAGAAAGTACTGACTAAGAGGAAGAGTAGCATAACATCAATATGTACTGTATATTCACAAAGAGCCTGCCCCCCCACGCCCCTTCCCGCCTCCACGACAGCTCCTAAGAATGAGTATAGTAAATGTACCAAGTCAAACTCCTTGTGTGTGCGTGTGTGTAAATGTATGTAAAAAACTGTAGCTTCCATACCTCAGTGCCTCGTCTTCACGCAATAATCCCTCATTCACGGTGTCAAACCAGAAGCCATTTTTCAACTTGACTTATATATATATATATATAAAACAAAAAAATATATACAGTATCCTGCTCCTATCGTGTGTGCAAAAGCTAAAGAGAAGGTTGGATAAAACTCATTTCCTGGCCAGCCTGCTGTTAAGTGCTAGGTGAGAGCAGGAAGTAGCCTAATGAAGTATTTTTTTTCACCAGCTTGTGGTGTAAAAATATGTAGCTAAAGTTAAGACTGAGAAGTTCTGTTCATGCCGGTTGAAAGCAAATTAAATGATGTCCAACACATGTGTCTGACAAGCTGTCTTCCTTCTCACTTTGGTTGCATTCAGCTTTTCCAAGGAAATAAGACAAACAGCAGTGACTGGCTTTACGTTGACTGGAGATAAATCTGTACTGACACTGTAGCATTGGAAATGACAGCTTGTCTTACACAAACACACTTGCCTTCTGACAGCCCAAGTATTTTTTTATTATTTTGCCTTCATATCATCATTTTACATATGAAGCTGTACAGTTACATCTGAAATATACTCCCGTAGCTGAATATGCATTTCCTTCCCTGCCAAATGCTACAGAATAAGGATGGAAACAACATGAAGAAAAATGAAGGGGGGGTGTAGGTCAGATAAAAGTCTATATTAATGGTGTTCCAAAATCTTCAAGAATTGCTCCATGCTATGAATAGTTGTTAGCATTGTTTGTGGAAAATCAATGTTGCTCTCCAATGAATTATGTTTTGTTCCTGTTAGCCTTTTTTTGCTTTCTTAAAAGCCATACGCAATATAGCTCTATATTGTTAGAGTGTATGAGCATTTCAAAAGAGAATAAAGCCAATTAATGACATTGCAGTTCTTTGATAATTACATTTAATGGAATTCTACATGATTACATTATGCTCACCAAGGCATGTGAGAAAAGTAATTATATCAATTTAATTCACATTATTTAAAAACACAAATGTCTTCTTAACCATGGGGTATGTTCATTAATAGTACAGTTCACAGTTGTATAACCAAAGTGAAGACATGCTAAGAAATAATGGGCAATGAGCTGTCCATGGACTATACTGATACTGTACCTAGTGGCTTAGAAGCATCTGAGCCAAAGCTAACCATACTGGAAAACAGTGACCTCTTATACCTCCTCCATAAAGAAATAGCCCATTCTTTACCTACATAATGAAACACTATTTATATAATTTAAATGTGAGTTTACATTGTTCATTCCTATTTATTTCATATTTTAAAATAATCATTAAATGGTTTTACGAATATCTAATTAGGGGGTGCGTTTCCCAAAAGCATCGTTGCTAACTACGTTGGCTATCTAGTGTTTCCCAAAACCATAGTCCGAACTATGGAGGAAACTACGTTGGTGACTTACGTATGATGCATAGTTAAACGACGCAGGTGTTTCCCAAAACCATAGATCCAATGAACGTTCGTAACACTATCGTTAAATTGTGTCGTTAGAAGCAAAGTTCATGGTGACTTCATCGATGGAAGATGCAGTAAAATAGGCTTATTAAGGCATGTCTATCTAATCTTGGTGTAGGAAAACAGTAGACATAAATGTTTTGAAAATGTAGCAGTTGGCCCACTTTTAAATTTAGTCTATGTCTCAATAGACCTACATGAGTAGTAGTTGGTGTCGGTAGTATAGGTGTAGTTGCACATGTACTGTAGTCTATGCCTACAGTTTACTAAATGTTTTAGGCTACATTAAATATTAGATTAAAACAAAAGATGAAAAAGCACAACTACAGTGTGTCTATTTCTAAGTACCCTAGTGCTTTGTTGCCATTATTAAAATAACAACTTATCGCTAGTGTTTTGTACCTAGGGCTGGCCAATAATTAAATATCAATATATACCGCAATATACTTTTTTCAATAACAGTGATATTATTTTAAATTAAAATTAATAAATTATTTCGATAAGCTTAATGACGGGCACAGAAGTCAGTTGTATTCAAGGCAAACTACGTGCATTGATGACTTGCACTAGACATGTAGTCAGTGCCAAACAGTACCGGTAGTGGGCTGTTTTCACATGCCAGACAATTTAATTAACTCTCACCTAACAGCAAATGTAACAGAAAGGCTTAATATTACGTGTTATGACAGCTTCCTCCGCTAACAGCCAGTCACATCTTCTGTGAAACTGCTAGCTTACCATACTAGCTGGCTGCGTCTAGTTCATGAGATCTTTCCAGAGCCAGTCACAACCTCTACTGACCCCTACTGGTGGACATAAATATAGCCTTAATTATAGGTAAATATTGTACTAACAGACATAGTTGAGAGTTTTTTTTTATTATTTTGACTGTGATTTCACATTTCTTGTTTGTATGAAGGCTAAAAGGGGACTTTTGTAACTTTTTTATTTCTAAAGTTTTATAGTTTTATAGATTTCATAGACTTGGCAAATGCATTTTTCAAACGCATGTTTGTAAGTACTCCATTGTGGGTGTTTTAAACAGTTTTTCTGAGGCTTATATTGTTCATGGTATCGACCGAAATATAGAAATATATCGTGATACACAGTTTGGCCATATCATCCAGGCCTATTTGAACCTATGCGTTATTTAGAGATATCAATCACGTATGTATCCAATTGAGCCATCAACACGCAGCTTTCATGTCGGCCATATAGTAGGTTACGTATTTGAAGTATGAATAGCATAAATATGTAGGCTACACAAAATTGCACTGAATGCAATGTATGCCTATTGCTAATAGTTTAAATTCCTTCTAGCACAAAAAATATAAAATACATGGCGGTGACAACACGAGAAGGGTAAAATGTCTAAAACAGGATGTTAAATGAACAAAATCATAAAACAAAGCAACAATCGCCAAAACAAACAGGTCTGCAGAATTATAAATAAAGCAGATACAATACATGCATACACAATAACCCGCAAGGGTTCAAGCAAACTAAAATAACTTATAAAGGGGAGACTAATCAATCAAACCAGATATAGGTGTGGCACCGCCTCTCTGCGAGACATCGGCGTTATAATACATCACATTCAGCCTTACTAAGATGAGTAGAAATTGTTTAAGTTAGGCCAACAGCAGAATTTGAACTCGCAACCTTCATGTTGAGAACACAATGTACAACGCACTGGACTAAATGACCAGGCTTATAATAACCGTGTAATCTTATTATATATATATATG
>JAODUE010001551.1:0-12383 GCA_027564755.1 Amblyopsis hoosieri
CTCCAAAAGTCTCCAGTAACACCAGAAAAAGTCGCTAGATTTGTCGCTAGTCGCTTTTTTGAAAAAGAGTCGCTAGATGGGTCTGAAAACTCGCTAAATATAGCGACAAAGTCGCTAAGTTGGCAACACTGAAGTCAGCAGTTGATTAATTCCAAGCCCCGCCCCTTTTGTCTGTCCTCCAATAACAGTTGAGCAATTTTTGAATCCAACAGAAACTCAACTGTCTGTTTTCTTGATTTTCTAGATTTTCTTTTACAGTATGTTGGACAGGTGAAAGGGGCCGGGGGGGTCGGTCAATTGCAAGAGAATACACTTTTTGCCAAATTCATTGACTATCTACTGCAAGTTGTGTTTGTGTGCTGAACAAATAATTTGGTGTTTCTACACTGCTCTGGCTCTGTAAATGAGAACACAAACAAAGTGGTGCAGACAGCGCCACACAATAACATTCCAGCCTTTGCAATAAGTTTCCAATGTGTGGGGCGGAGCTTCTGAGGGAGCACTCTGGTGTTGAACGTAGAGGTGTTTTTGTTTTGATAAGAGTTGAAATACCAATCACAAATCACTGACTATACCTTTAATGTTAACATTCCTTTACTCGGATGTTATTTCACAGGGTCAAGCTCAATATAGGTGCAAAATGTAAACATAGTCAAATTCCTATGCAAAACATGGCCGATTGTGTAAGAGTCCGATGGCATCAGTTGCTGCTGTGTGCCGATAAGAAAATATACCGTCGGTTGCAGGAGAGAGTGAGAGACAAACAGAGAGAATACAGTTGTAAGAGCAACACTGTATTATTTTGATGTGTCGGTTGTTACGTCACTAATTGAAGCTGACTTACCTGTTATAAGGTGGCGCTGTTGTATTACGGAGGTGTTGCTTGACTGGGGGCACACCGTTTTCGACCGCATCACGTTTGTTTCCTTAACGTCACTGCCTGTGCTATGCGTGTTGTTGAATGAATCACACTCATGTAAGGGACAGTCTTTATATTATGCACTGTGTGAACATGTAGACTGATAAATGCATCAAGACAAAGGACAGTGGTAGAAGTGGCTTTATGGGCAAGAACAAAGCAGAGGTGATTGCGTAAGGAACCCAGTCAGTGCATCCTAGTGGCTAACTGGTCTAGTCATTACAACAGTAAACTGTCCACACTGTGTCAGTGTTCAGGTCTGGGACAACGGGGTCTCTCGATCAACACGCATGCTCCCGGCCACGGCACACAGAGCCCTATCTCTCTTATGTAGACATGTACACTGTAGCATGTAACATGTAGCATGTAGCATGTAGCTTGGACAGCATGACATTCTGTGATGCCGAAGGATTCCAGCTGTGCAGGAAGGCAACCCACCCAAACTGCTTGACACACACATACACACACACACACACACAGCACATATCAACACATGACAATATCTGTTTAAACATTAGCACTCAAAACCCATCTATCCATCTAGTGCCCACTAGCTCCCCTGTAAGCCCCCTAGAAGACGTGCGACCTTTAACCTCTCGACAGGCGCACGCAACATATTTAGTGACGCACCGTGACTCCTTAAAGTAACGGCCCCCGCTGACCCAGGCCAGCATTCCTTCTCATCTTTAATTAACTCCCGCCCCGCCACCACCCCCGGCACGCACACACATACACACACACACACACACACACATATACGACACACATACTGTACGGTACATGCAAATCAGTATTCTCTCATGCACACACACACACACACACACGCACACACAATGTGACACATTACCATGTCCCCTGTCACCCAAACTTGCGTGCCTCTCACCCCCCCCCTTCCTTCAGCCAGTTGTCTGCAGTCCTCAGGGTCTGACATTCTTCGACGTTCCCCTCGTGATCATACCATCATGTCATGGACTTTCACAGGCCAGCCATGTCACACACACAGACACACACACACACACACACACACACACACACACAAACACACACACACATGCATACATATGCACAGGCTTGTGCACGCCCAAACACTCGTGCATAAATGGAATCAGACGCGCACACGTGCACAGTGCACACGCTTGCACACACACACACACACACACACACACACAAACACACACACACACATGCGCACGCTTGCGCGCGTACAAACAGGGTTAGACTCTCTCACACACACACACACACACACACACACACGTAGAAACGGAGACACACATGCGCACACAGGTTCAGACACACACACGTGCACAAGCTGAGACAATAAAAACCATTAACATGACACCATCTCCACAGCATGGCATCCATGTTGGCACACAGTCGCACATGGCAACACACCTAGCAACACACATAGCAACAGCTTTACAGTTCAGTATAGTACATTACTATATAATACAGTACATTACAGTACAGTACATTACAGTACATTACTATATAATACAGTACATTACATTACAGTACATTACTATATAATACAGTACAGTACAGTACATTACAGTACAGTACATTACATTACAGTACATTACATTACAGTACAGTATAGTACATTACTATATAATACAGTACAGTACATTACATTACATTACATTACAGTACAGTATAGTACATTACTATATAATACAGTACAGTGCATTACAGTACATTACATTACAGTACAGTATAGTACATTACTATATAATACAGTACAGTACATTACATTACATTACATTACAGTACAGTATAGTACATTACTATATAATACAGTACAGTACAGTATTATCTCCCCACACTGTAGATGTGCAGCAGACTAGATTGTATAACTACGTGTACATTTGACTACAGTCAAAAGTAGATAAATAAAGGAATGTTTGCTTTTGTTAGCAATGGCGGAAAACAGAAATCACTGCCTGTAATCAATGTGAATCTAGGAATATTTCAAATGTGCATGTCTTAGTAAAGCAAGGAATGGTTGTTCAGCCAGCTGCAGCAACAAACGCATTTCATTATCGTGCTATCGCAGGGGTTCTCGAGTGTAATTTGGCTACATGCCACAGCGTCAAGCACAAGATTTGCCACAGATAATTTCTCTTCTGAGGCTAATTCCATGCTAAGTAGCTCATATAGAAATGTCTTCTTCACTTGGTAGGCTACCTCAGCTGTAAGGAGAGACAGCTCAGCTGGGTTGACCAGCCATTGACTAGGGAATTCTGTTTTCAGCCGTTACTGAGAAAATGAATAATGTTATTCTTTTAACCAATCATTTAGTCTGGTGTGATGTAGGAGGCGTGGCTTGTTAGTTTCCTGTGGAAAACCTCTGAGTTAGTTTGTTTATTGTGCTTGCACATACAGTACATGTGAGGTAGGCGATAGGTAACACTAGGCTGTGTGTGTGTGTGTGTGCGTGCGTGTGCGTGTGCACAAGCGTGTGTGTGTGTGTGTGTGTGCGTGTGCATAAGCGTGCCTGTTCCATGATAAAGATTGAAACTACCGTGTGCCTCCGCCCTCTTAGCGATGTACAAAATATGCCGTTGCACCTCCATTGGGAGGGGAGCGGGAAACCCCCAACACACCCCCCCCCCCCTCCCTTCCTCCCTTCCCCCTCCTCCCCTCCACCCACCTCCCATCCAGAGAAAAGCTTTTCAGCAACGGCCCATAGACTCTCCATCTGACTCCCTGAAAAGAGCCCATTGTTCCCGGGCAGTGTGAAGTGAAGGAGTGAGTGCTAAAGAGGGTTATGAAGCAGAGGCAGGGGGCACGTTGGGCCCCGGCCTAAATCCACACAGCGGCGCATAGGAGGATCGTCACAGAGCATCAGTGTGCCGTTCACAACCTGCTGCTGGAGACCTGGCCCGGCTTAACAGCGCTGCATGAAAAGCTCCACAACACGACTTGAAAAAAACGAACGAAAAAACAAACAAACAACCGCCACAGGGTTCTAACCGTCCTAACGGTATATTCTGAACACGTTTCTCCATATTTGGGCATGTTTGTCTCTCTTTTCTGAAGGGGGGGGGGTTAATTTTTTGGAGGGAAGGGGTTGGGGAGATGCTGCCCCTGAGCATTGTGGGTAATTACACAGTGTATTTCATTCGGAAAATAGAGTATTTGGACTGAAGCCTGAGGGCTACGGCAATGAAGCATAAAACTAATCCATTCAGATATATTCATATTTCTTTATCAGGAACAGACTCACGCGACACTGATAATGAGTTTTCACATTTTTATTGAAACATGAGTAAAAACACTGCAATTAAATAAAATAATTCAAACAAATCAAACAGCGTAACATTAAAGACCAAGATTTGATCATATGTCGTGAAAAAAAATGAGAAAAAATAAAATGACGTTGCAAATTCTTGCAGTGTCTGAAGCGTATTAATAAGACAGCACATCACTCATTCAGTGCACATATTGAACTTGAGTTTTGTAAAGCAAGCAGAGATTTGTGCAGACTAATTGTTGTTCACCCATTACCGATAGCATTAAGTTTGGAAAACAGAAAACACATGCACTAAAACATAATGTCTTCCTGTGTGTGCATCCTGTGGAACTTGCTCAATTTAAAGGTTTGGTTTTGGTACTTGCTTTGTGACATTAAGGGCCTATAAATTAATTGTAACGGCATTCGTTGCCAGTGCTGTGTTTCAAACTCCTACCCTACTTGTTTCCAACAAAGACTAAATATGGAACTTAAAACATTATGAAGAGCTTCTTTCAGGACAGTCAGCTCACATTAGTGCACTCTAAATGTCAAAACGACTTGGGGGATACCAGAGAGAGTGGCACAAAACCCTTCTGCCGAATTTCACAGATATGTATTAGGTGTTTATATGTCAGTGTTAAAGTGGGCAGAATGTCACGTTAGTCTCGCAAATGAGGATGCCTTGTTTCGTGCCAGCACCTTGCTATATAGTCCTTAAAGGTATATTGCAAGCTAATTGTAAGCTATTACACTTTTTGTCAAATTCACGAAATAGGCCAATCTCCTAGAATTTCTCTAGCTTACCGTTCTCTGTGCGTACTGAATAAATAAAACCGGTACTTCCCTGGCATAAACAAAGTGGCTTCACAATGCGTTTCAATGTGCGGGGTGGCACTGCGGAGGGATATTGTTTTGATTTGAGTTAGCAAGCGTAGCAAGTTCAGCTAGCGTTCTGGAGAATGACTAACCCTGCAGTGTCACAACAACCTCTGTGCTTGGGGCGGTCGTGCTACTGAGCAGGCTTACCAAGGGACTCGATGGCTGCGTTAAGCTGACAGAAGCGTTCTGCTTGGTGTTCAGGGGGGGCGTGGGGGGTGGCTTTAAAATGTTGTCTTGGCAACACCGTATAGGTGGTCCCGGACGCACGGCCTGTTCCATAATTTTGAAAGCTGATATGCAACTGCAACATATGAGTAAGTAATTTGCTGTGGACTAAGTTAGTCCCCTTCACATGGTAGGCTATATACATCCAATGGAATCTATAACTATCTCCTGCATCTCTCTCTCTGCACATTTGCTTATTATTCTCCTTAACTCTAGACTTTATGTAATTTTTTCCTTCGGCCCTTTACTCTGACAAAAGATAATTTCTGAGCCGTCGTTCTTTGAGAAAGAGTTATTCGTCTGTCTCTCTCTTCTTCTTCTTTTTTGAGTTATTCGTCTGTCTCTCTCTCTTCTTCTTCTTCTTCTTATTTTATACATGTTTGTAGTACAAAGACATAAAAAGGCCCTGAATGTCTTTAAGACACCCTGTGGCGTTCACTTCCGTGCAATGTCGTGGGGACGGGGACGGAGCCTTTAAATCTGTGGCTCTAGGGTCTTGGGGGCGGTGGGGGGAGAATGGGGGATATAGTGGGACGGAGTGAAGGCTACTGGTTCCTATCCACCCCCCTTGCTCGTGCGCGCACACACACACACACACACACACACACACACACACACACACAACCACGCATGCACACACACACGCACGCACACACACACACACACACACACACACACGCACTCACGCACGTACACACACACAGACACACACACACACACACACACACACTCACACCCCTCTTTCACAGAGTCCGGGTTAGATTAGACTTGTGCTGATAGTAGGGCTACGCTGGTTTAATGGCAGGAAATGACATCACAGTTCAGTAGTTCAGATTTGCCAGAACTTGTGGCGCTCTTCCTGCTTCACAAGCTTTCTCCTTAAGGACTGGAAGGGAGGAGAGAGAGAATGTCTCAGTTGTCATAGAAACAGGTACATCAAAATGACTCTCTCCGCACAGAATAATGATTTATATTGGACGGAGGCAAAAACCTCTCCTTGTTACCTCATATTAAAGTGTAACTGCAACATTACATTTGTTTTTTGAACTGTAAACAAAGTAATAGGATTGATCTGTGATGAGACACAATGGACCCTATTTTAACGATCTAAGCCACGGTCTAAAGGCGCAAATTGGATTTAGGGCGTATCTAAATCCTCGTTTGCGATTTTAACGGCAGATAAACGTGTCGGTCTGAAACTAGCAAAGACACTTCCCGCTTTGCGCCGTATTTCCTCAGTTGTAAGATAGGGCCCATGGTGTTAATACTGACAAAGTTCCTGTCTTTATAAGAATTGGCACTTTATGGGCTGAAAACGTCCATTAAAAATCACCCCTTAGTACGCTCATACGTCATCCAATTAAAATATTAATGTTAATGGGGGTCCCTCTCTGAGCCCCTCCCCTCCCCTCACTCAAAGTTGTAGTGGGTGGAGTCAGGCTCAGAGCTGGGGTGCAGTTACACTTTAAACGTTAAGGCCTTATGGTTGTTCCATAATAGGTCATAACTTATTATCTATTACTGTATATGGAGAACACATTGTGACTTTGACAACATAACTGGGAGTCGGGAATACATGTATTTCATTATGATTAATAATTTAGGTAAGTAAATCATTACAATTAACATTTTTATAAAGATTTTAATCAGGTTAACATTGAAGAATTTTAGAGCATTAGTTTGTTATTAAGATTATACTCTGCTGTTGTTTGATATGGTGTAGAGCAAACCATTTAAACTTGTCTGTCAAATGCAGAGAGAATATGATCAAGAATAGCTCCTGGCACTGAAGCCTTGACAGTGCTGTGCTGATATTAGCTTTGGGACGAACATGACCCTGTTCAGCTGCAGAGATCTGCGCCGATCAGCTCTAAACCGATGATGTAATGCTGGTCTGTTTGGCAGACATTCATTCATTACATACACACAGCCGTGACACAAGGGTTTTGACCGAGTTTAAGCTAATTCTGTGGCAAATGAGAGCCATTCACTCAGCATTGGCTCATAGGACCACAGGACTGTGCATCAGCCAAGAACACAACAGCTGATTGTCAGACTGTTGCATATCTATGATTTTGGAGGAAAAGCGTTAACGTTGATTAGCTGGGTAAAAACGTGAAATAGAATTACATAAACCAAGCCTCTCTCTTACTCTCGCAGGTTTTCTGCTCTTGGCAGACCTGTGGCATAGAAAACATTCCCCTGTTAACGAGTCATTCAACTCATCCAATCACATGACAGTATTCAGGGAGTGTGGCTTGCATCCTAGAATGTCAAGAGGTGCACTTGTGTATGGAGGACAGATATAAGACGAGACACACAGGCCCACTTATGCATTTGCGTACACAACTTGCACACTTACGAGTATTTCCCCATCCTCCTCACTGCAGCGATCACCACAGCGATGACTAAGATCACCACCAACAACGCACCAATCACAATCCCCGCAACCTGGCCAGCGCCTAGGCCCTCTGTTGGACAAAACATTCTGTCAGAAAACGATTAAATCCTATCTGAAAAATACCTACCGCCGGTATTTTTAAATTTGGTTATGAACAGCGAATGCGTTATTGTGCAATCAAATCTGACCCTCTTACGCACTGGATCCACAAATCTACATACATTATTCTCATAGAACTATATAAATATCCTACATATACACATACACACACACGCACACACACACACACACTCTGAACTCATTCCACAGGGTGAAGACCTGTAGCTGGTGAATCAGGGTACAGTGATACTAGTGTGTGAGCCAATTAGATAACCTATCAATAACCTGTGTTTAACCTGTAGGTGGCGCTATTTGATGTACGGTAAATGCTGTAATAATTTGTACATTTAGGCATGCGTAAGTGTGAAGGTATAGTAGACGGGGGTAAAATGGCCCCTTGACTTGATTTCATTTCACTTGACTTTTTTCTGGCTTAGGCCAGAGGACGTGGGGTTTTGTTCCGTTAGCTACTTTTCACGCTTGGCGTCAACGTAAACACAAGTCTAACGGACGTGTTTTTCTGTTTTTTCAGTGTCACAAACTGTAAGAAAATAGTTTTACACTCCATGTCCGATTCAGAACGGTAGCTAGATTGTAGCTGTAGATGTCTGTACATTCAAATAACGTCCGTCTTTTTAAAAAAAGGACGGTGTTTTTCCGTCTTGCTGTCTGTGAACGTAAACACAGGACACAGTTTGCTCACCCTCTTCCACGAGGACATCCTCCTCCATCTCAGAAGGGCCTTCCTGCTCCGTCGTCTCCTCTGAGACCGGGGTGGAGCTTCCCGCGGGGAGTATTGGTGCGTCCGTCAACGTCACAGGCTCTTCGGTGGCGTCGGTCGCTTCGTGTGACACGTGCGCACTGGTCTCCGCCTCCTCCGTGACCGGCGCCTCCGTGACCTCGGGGGCCTCGGTGGCATTGGTGGTTGTAACTGCGGTGACGGCGTCGGTGGCGGTGTCTGTGGTCTCTAGGATGATGGTGGTGGTGGCGGTGTCTGTGGTCTCTAGGATGATGGTGGTGGCTTCTGCGGTGGGAGCGTCAGGTTCGGAGGGGACCTGGGTGACCTCGGGGACCTCGGTGGCCTCGGTGAAGGCCGTCCTTCCCCCCGTGGCGGTATGGTCCAGCTGTAAGCCCGGGTCTTCTGTGGTGGGGACCCCCGTGGGACCTGGGAAGTTGGGGGGGAGGGGGAGAAAAGAGGGGATCAGATTGGATTAACAGGTTATGGAAGTGTTGTTACATTTCCATGTGTGATTAAGGGATATCCGTTACTTGCTGCTTGTAATACTGTGTTAAAACACATTTTTCTCGTCTTGGAATGAGTTTAAAACCTTTCAAGTGAAGCAAGTGCCACATATACAACTATATTTACAGTTCATTGTTACTACTTTGACGTCTTTTGTCAACCTCTGACTTCATAGAAATTTGTCTGCAAAATCCTAAATTGCACTTTTTTCCAACTGACACACGTTGAATATTGAAGACAACCGCAACCAGAAAAGAAACCCGCACCATCTGCCAGGACGGGTGAGACATCTCAATGTAAGCAACTCCACATCCATCCCTAAGATTTTCCCTCTCCCACATTTCCTCCCAGCATGCCTGGCTGCTCCCACACCTCTCCCCACCTTACTAAAGAAACGCTGGCATCATCCTTTCCAGGCGACAGAGAGACAACATGGCCGCCACACCCCACCCTCCCTCTCTGCATCCTTCCCGTCTTGCGGCTCCTGCCACCGAGTCCCTCGGCCCTCTTCGTGTTTACGCACTTGCATGCCACATTATGTGCCTCATTTCCTGTCTTGGAAGTCGTCGATGTAGTTCTCACCGGGTAATAAGAGTACAGGAAGTCTGGTCACGGACTAAAGATGTGTGAGATACACAAAGGCCTAAAAGATGGTGGTGGAATTGGGGGGGGGGGTATCTTATAGCTATAACTTTTGGCATCTTTATAACCAAACACCGTTCCAGTATTCATGCCAAAGAAAGGTATGGTCAAGTTAGATTACTTTTTATATGTAATCCATTACAGTTACTAGTTACCAGACTGCAATTATAATCAGTAACGTAATTTTTGGATTACCTGAATATAATAAAATAATCTGATTACTTTCCATTACGTTAAGATCACTTCACACCTAAACAGTGTTCTTTGAAATGCCATCCAAAGCAATTTACTGAGTTGGAGTGCAAAATCTTTCTATTTTTGTGACCATTTATGTTGTTCAGGATATCAGATTAAAGAAGGATTTCGTTTAAATTATTGATTGATCTTAACGAAAGGTTAATAATAGAAAAGATGATTGTTTTATGGATTTTTCTTCTGCAAACTTTCCTTTAAAATTTGAAAGTAGTCCTACAAGTAATCATCTAATAAAAAAAATAAAAACCTGTAATCTGATTCCACTATTTTAGCTGGCAACTGTAATGAATTACAGTTACTGTTTTTTTTTGTAATTAGTTACATGTAATCAGTTACTTCCCTGGGTACTGTACATGTAAACAACGTCCGGCGATGCTTTCATTGTGGTGCATCTGAACTATTACCCAGAGGTGTTTACTCATCCCAGTCTTTCATTGAAACTTGGACTGTGGTCCTGCGTTAAACCCAATAATTTCCCTACAGTGCTGGAGCCCTATTCCACCGCGTCCAACGTTCTCCCTGCAACTACTAAAAGCTTTGGCTGGACAGCCTGTTTCAAAATTAAGGAGGTAGATTTCAGCGTGGCACCATAATTACAGTATGGTCTCCAGTTCGCTTTCCACTGGGCCGCATGTAATCTCTTCTTTAAAAAAAAAACATCTCTCCAGCTCTGCTGTTATAGCTCTCGTGCCATGAGCACCGTATAAATGATCAGTCTTCTAAACATAGCATGTGACATCATGTGCTCGCCATCTCAATTTTCTGGGATTGTTCTAAATAAAATAATAAAGAATGCTTCACGAGGGTAAAAATAACTCTGAATGGCTTGACTTGTCTGACAGCCATGTCGGTATTCCCGTCCCTGTTTATTAGCAGCAGCCAGTGTATAAATATAACGAAACATTTGTTCCCGATCTGGCACACAATTATCCAGGGGGCTTCAGAAGCACAAACCGGGGCGATTGTGTGGTATCACTAAATGTGATGCGAAGGGACCGGCGATAATGGCCTTATGGTATGTGTTTTCATGCCCCAACCCCAGCTTAGCTATACACTGGTGAACAAATGCTTCATTATGGTTTAGCTCCCACAATTAGCTCTGAGTACTATTTCCTTCCCGCTGTTCTGGCCGGCTCCAGAACTCCAGCTAGCTATGCTAGGAGGGACTGGGAAGGTGAGAGGATCGCCCTCTGTCTGCACGTTTTCTTTTCTCTTACTCTTTCCACCTTACTCTCTCTCCCTACCTCTCCCTCGCTCTCTCCCTCTCCACATCTCTCCCCCTTCTCTCTCTCTGTTTCTCTCTCTACCTTACTCTCTCCATCTCTCTCTCTCTCTCTCTCTCTCTCTCTCTCGCTCTCTATCTACTTCTCTCTCTACCTTACTCTCTACCCTCTCTCTCTCTCTCTCTCTCTCTCTCTCTCTCTCTCTCTTTCTCTCTCTGGCACGGTATACGCCCCTGTGTAGTAACGTGCCATGCAGAGCCATGTAGAAGACATAGTCGCGTCAACTTGTAACAGTTCCCGGAAGCTTGCCGTGAATACTAGAAGCGCCCTATAAAAAATATGAATACATGTAAATCGATACATTTATTGAGTACTAATAATTACCAAAAATGGCAGTTATGTATCAGTATATCCGTTCAAATTGCCCGCCAAGCACTTCCTGGAACTGTTTTCCGTCTACATGAACCATGTGACCATTTTGACCATTTGGAGCTTCCATTGGCGCAACTCTCATGTCCCATGGCTCTGCACCATGCTACGCAGCTTCTGGCACTAACACTGCCACTACACTTTACTGTACGAACACCACAACAAGCACTGCTAGTGCTAATAGGACACGTATTTGTAACACACACACACACACACACACACACACACACACACACACACACACACCTCTAAATGGCACACTCCCACCTTAATTAATAACCAGCACCAATTAACAGTGGCGCTAATAAAACTGCTCTCGTGGATTATTTAGGCACTTTTTTGTTGTAGACACATACGATAAGATGCTGCAGCCATTCTAATATAATACTAGTTGCTTACAATTGCTGGTGCATGACCTGTGTCCAACTAATGACTAATGTACCAATGTTGCTTTGGCTAAAGCGTCTGCCAAAATGCCGTAAATGTAAATGGAGGGATTAGTGGTAGGAGAGAGAGAGAGAGAGAGAGAGAGAGAGAGAGAGAGAGAGAGAGAGAGAGGGGGGAGAGTGAGAGAGGGAGAGACACCCCCCCACACCGACCCCCCGCCGGCCCAGGCAGAGCCGGAGGTAGCTGGAGAGAAAGATTGAGTGAGGGAAAAGAGACAGGAAAGTCTACAGCGCGGGGAGTTACGGCACATCCATCAAGCAGACAGTCAGCTGTGTGTGTGTGTGTGTGTGTGTGAGATTGCATGTGCTGGTTAGGGAGTGTGTGTGTGTGTGTGTGTGTGTGTGTGTGTGTGTATAGTGTATTTATTACACACAAAGTGAAATAGT
>JAODUE010001552.1:0-12382 GCA_027564755.1 Amblyopsis hoosieri
CTCGCACAAAGTGGGCCTACATATTTTTTAATGTTTGCACACCAAGATTTTTAGTCACATTTGCGAGTGAAATGGTCCTGCGAGCTGACTGCTGCGCCCGTCATTCAGTGACAAATGTATAGCTTATTGGAAATTAGTTTAAACCGTTATCGAAAAAGTTTATATCGCGATAGATATCGTTATTGAATTATTGTCCAGCCCTAAGTACAACCAAAAATATTGGAACACAGTCGAAATTCTAACCGAGCATAACCGTTATGCAGTTATTCACCTTTAGTATTTTGTTTTCATTGTATGATGATCTCTATAGCATGATGTCTAAATGGCTTGGTTTTTGACAAACAAGAGATAATTAGGCCTACATTATCAGGTTTGACCTATCATCAAATATCTGCTGAAGTAAATTTGCTAAATTGTGACATTGTGATGTTACGACTGACCGAGGCAACAACGAGGGAATAAGGAATAACAAACAGCGATTTAATCTTAACAAAAACACACAACACAATACAACACAGGCGTGAAAGCAAAACAACCCGCAAGGGTTGTGGGGAACACAAACATTTTAAAGACACGCTGACAGCAATCATCCACATATGAGACAGGTGTGGGAGGCCCTGATTGTCACTGGTCTCAGATCAGCTGTCAGTAATCCGGGGAGCGCGTGCGAGAGCGCGCAGGAGCGGCGGGCACTGCCCCGTCCCGGGACTGCGGCGTGACAGACATAGCTATATTGTATAGCTTATATATTGTATTTTTTCCACACTTTTTTCCCATTAATGTAAAATCTTCTAGGCTAGTGTCTTCATATTTAATGTGGCGGTATTCAAGGTAGAGAAGAACAACCAGCATAACTAGGCTATATAGATATATATAGAAACTTGAGCAAACCTAATTTTGAATGGAATATATCTTGATATATATTCTTATAACTTCCTATTTAGATTAATAACCAAATAAAACGATGTATACTACTGTTACTGTACTATAGAGATCATAATATTGTGACGGGGTACAATGTAGCTTCACGTGGTGAACACAGGTTTTTACCATAGTTGCACAATTTAAAAGCTGGCTGGCAGCGTGATCTCAGTCACACATCCACATTTTTTCACTAGTTTTTCTGTTGAAAATGGGACGTTTGGAACAGGTACCCAGTGCGAGCCGCACGATTGTCATTGTGCACTGGGAATTCATAACAATGCGCAACTGCGCATATTTGAGCTGCGAACATAGTGGCTAGAAGTCACTGGCAAAAAGTGAGCCTAAATATTTCTTCATGTTTACACACCAATATTTTTAGTCGCATTTGCGAGTGAAACGGGGCAGGATGGTCTAGTGATCTGGGTGTTGGCCTCCCAGCCGGGACCTTGGGTTTTCGAAACCCGGTGCTGACCTACTGTACCTGTAAGCATCCTTGAGCAAGATGCCTAACCCCCTGCTTCCAAAAATCATATCACCGTTATTGAAAATGTTTATATCTCGGTATATATTGATATTGAATTATTGTCCAGCCCTACCAACCACACTCAATTTTATTCGAAGTAACTTGTCCAGCATGGAATGCTGGTTTGCTGGTACCCCGGCATCCCATGATGTTTGCTGGTGTACCAGCATCCCATACTGGCTACTAGTTGCAGGTGTGCTGGTGTACCAGCTAGACCAGCACTAACCAGTATGAACCAGCCTGGACCAGCATGGAATTCATACTGATTTATGCTGGATTTTTTAGCAGGGATGCATGCTCAGTATTAAAGGTATGGTCAGTCATCACAAATCAAAACAGTATCGCTCCACGGTCCTCCATGGGCGGCACATCACATGTCGAAATGCATTGTCAAGCAAAGCGTAATGCTACGGCTTTGTTGATACGAGCGGTTTTCGTCACTTTATGTTCCAATTTATGGAGTCAGGACTGTGTAAAAGTATCATGTTATTTTTTCAACACGCACAGAGAACGGTAAGAAACACAAAATGCGAGGAGATATTTGTTGAATTTGACAAAAAGTGTACTAGCTTACATTTAGCTTGCAATAGCTGACTTTACCTTTAAAGGCGTGGCGGGGTCATTCTAAAGAACTCTTGCTACCTTTGAGCTCGAATCAAAACAATATCCCTTCGTGGACCTCCGCGACACTGCTGCACACATCGAAACGCACTGTGAAGCAAAGCGTAGTATACTACGGCTTTGTTGTTGAGCAGTGATCGCCACTTTGTTTATGTTCCTATTTACGGAGCCAGTGCTGTGATTATTTTTCAACACGCACAGAGAACGGTAAACTAGCAAAATACAAGGAAATATATTGAAATATGACTAAATGTGTGTTAGCTTACAATTAGCTTGCAATAGCTGAATGTACCTTTTAAGGAGCAGCTAGGGGTTAAGCATCTTGTGATATACTGACATAAGGAAAATAGAGATTAGGTAGTCTCGCAGAGCCAGCTGCAACAAGCCCTCCTGACAGAAGGAGCGTTTTGATTGACATGCACGATGACCAATTTCAACGTTAAACTTGAAATGGAATAAATGGAAAGACTGAAATGGGGTCTATTGGTGCAATCCATTGTACTTGAAACAAAACGACCTCCGACACGGAAAAATGCAATGGAACGCTAATTCAACTCGGAATTCTAAGTCGGAAACTCTGGAGAGATTTCTCAACCCCGAGTTTGCTGATATAAACACACATTACTCACAGCAATGTGGAGCCGTGAGAGCACACCGTTGGCAATAAGCAAAAACATCTTCACAATTCCTACTTTATATAGCGCTGGTGTTGTGAAACGTATTTGCAAGCATACAATAGTCTATTACGCCTACTCCTTCCATCTCATTTAGTGTGAAAAACTATTAAATCAGTAGCTCTAGTGTTAGCATTTCTCTTCACTAATGGCGCTGTGGACAAATAGACAAACTGATAGCTATTAGGCATTGGTAGATGCTTTGTGAAGGTTAGAAACTTGCCATAAACATCAGTTTGCTGCGGACGTCCCGAGCAGATGCACTGGGACTCATTTATATTGGAAGTTGGTAATACCAAGTTGGATGTATTGACTTCCGACATTCAATGGATTGCAGCATATCTATCAGCTGTTCAGCACGAGTTGCTGCGTGCATATTATAACCCAAGTATATGGTGTGTTTTGTTCTCGTAATGTTTGTTTATTAGCGATGCATTACGTGAGATACTGTTTAGGGTGTGTCAGTTTACGATGCGCGTTTCTTCAGAGGGAGGTGGTGGGTGAGAGACAGCAAAGGGGTGTTATGTCTTCTTGGTTTGGACGTCACAGCCTCGCTGGGCCTCTGAGCGTCCCCACCAGGACCTGCTTTTGGACAGGGGCTGGCGTGACGTGGACTGTGATTTGTTCTTTTCTCTGTGTGCGCACAGAGAAATACAGACACACGGGTTGAGAGTGGTGAAGCTCTGCATGGCAAGTGCTTTTAAATGTCCCTGAAAATAGTCATTCAACCTTCAGATGCGCGCGCGCACACACACACACACACACACGCACACAAGCACGTATTTCACAGGTCCACGGTTTGGCAGCGCTTGTGCCAGGCTGCTTTAAATGTCTGTCTAGACACTATTAACTACCAACTGTTCAGTGTTTCTTGACTTCTCACTTTCTCTCTGCCACCCCCTCTGTCTGTCTGTCTGTCTCCTCTGCCCTATTGTGTCTGTGTGTCTGGGGTGCTATAGTGCTAGTTATCCTGTCTTAATCTCCCCCTGTTTGTGTGTGGCTGATATTTTCCTGCATTTATCTTTTTTTTTTCTTGCTTTTCTATTGTTTGTCTGTAATTCTGTGTGTGTGGGTGTGTGTGTGTGTGTGTGTGTGTGTGTGTGTGTGTGTGTTTTTGCGTTTGCCTTTGAAGTGTTTGCAAGCCCGCCCACTTTAACCGTGACCTTTGAGCTATGCCATATGGTAGACGTTCATAAAGCCAGCAGCAGTAACCACAGTCAACCCAAAACTCCAACGCACTGTCTGTACAGCCAAGCCAGACCTGGCTTCACCCCTACACGCACACACACACACACGCACACACTATATAAATACGCTACGCATAAGACCAAACACAAATGCAAACTGTACTGTTTATAAATTGTATTTATTCATGCACTGGCATTTGCTGCGTATGTGTGTGTGTGCGCATGCATAATATACTGTATAATGCTGTAGGGGTGTAAGAAAATATCAATACACCTGAGTATCGCAATATTATGTTGAGTAATACTGTATCGATTCTCTATAACACTATCGATTTTTTTTTTTACATAATGTGTTGTAAAAGGGACCATGTACAAAACACATTAACCTCTAGAAGAAAGGTGCTTGTTACCAGATTTAGCTTAAAGCCAATTTCCATTTGCAGTCCCTGACCAAGTTTACATAAGTGTTTCTGTTTCTGTTATTTTTTGCAGCGCGCCACACATTAGCATGGCTATGACAGTTTTCCTCAAATAAGAAATTGCACTATATCTCCAACCGAACCCTAACCCATGTATCGTGATACGCATCATATCGCCAGATCCTTGCCAATACACAGCCCTAGTGTCTTGACCTGGGTTGCTTACCACTAAGGTGCCACCATAACAATTAACCCGTAGGGTTCTCCAACAAAACATTCTATTCCATTCTATTTGTGACATTCTATTCCAGTCACAGAGTTATAGAAATATACAATTAAACATGTTATTAAACTGACGGGGTCTAGCAGTTCAGTCCACTCCACATCCACAGCTAACACGGCAGACAAACAGACAGACAAACAGACAGACAAACAGACAGACAGACAAACAGGCAGACAAACAGGCAGACAAACGGAGACACAAAGCTTAAGAGACAAACAGACAATTGACTACACAGATGGTTATCTGGGCACATAGAGATCAAAGCAAAACAGGTCAGAATGGTAGGCCAATAGAACTATATTATTTACACATTACCGCATACCGGTAACAAGCAAACAGAACAAGTAGTAGACAGACATATGAACAAGCAGACAAACCTCTGGTTATGGATGACAGACAATGTACCACCATTTCTGCTACAGAATGCTGTTGAGCATGACAGGGTTGAGACATCTTGTGTAGGCGACTAGGTGCAGGTATGAAGCCTGCTGCCCTGACGAATCACTATTGACTCACTATCACTATTGAATCACCAGTGACTCAGGACTAGAGTGGGTAAGGCATGGCACGCCATGCAGGAACACACACACGATGATAGGTAGAGGTTCATGCAAGTGGCACACATGTAAAACGCACATTAAAGGTAGGTGGCTTGTGCAATCTAGTGGCTGTGTGTGTGTTAATGTGGCATTAGTCTAGGTCACTGTGTAAGCCTTCTTTGTTATCTGCAGTAGGGCAGGGCTTCTTTGAAGTTAAACACAGGTGTCAGATTAGCAGCCCGGTTGTGTGTGTGTGTGTGTGTGTGTGTGTGTGTGTGTGTGTGTGTGTGTGTGTGTGTGTGTGTGCGCGTGCGTGTGCGTGCGAGCGAGTGTGCGTGCATGCATGTGGTGGGTGTTCTCATGCACACGCACAATCCTTTTTGTGTCCTTTTTAAAAATGGAACAAGTAGCAGATTAACAGCTCTGCAGGTGTTTGTGTTTGCTTGTCTGTGAGTTTAGCATATGTTGCCTACATTGTTCTGTATCTCTGACTAACTCCTACACACACAACACATGTTGGCATCAGATGAGTCGCATGCACACACACACACACACACACACACACACACACGCCTTCCACTTTAGTCTAATAACTAATTAGTAACTTTCTTACTTTCGTTCTGTTGACACGTGTGCACACATCTTGACCTCTTACCTCTCCTGTGGTCCAAAGGTTGATTAAGATATTTATAAATGATTGAAAGTTTATTTGTTTATATTGAATATATTACATCTTGCTAAAACAGCCGGACCCTTTTTCAGTCAGGGAGCCGACATAACGTAAACACTAGCGTTTCACCTTAACTGTAGGAGCCAGCGAGGTCTGTTTGCACCAGCTGTGGGCCTTTAGGGGGTCTAACCTTTGACCCCCTAGTTGAAAAGGGCAAGACTGCAAAATTGATAAAGGCTGAGGCGGCGTTACCTGCACCGTGGGGTCACAAGTGTCTCACGCACGCACAAACACACACACACACACACACACACACACAGCTGTCTGTTATGTGCACAGTGGACTGTTTGAAAGTGCTGCATTTAGCTGCTGTTTATGTGGTCATTGGTCAGAGGTAGGACTGTAGAGTGAAGGACAGAGAGATGCACTGGAGCTATAGGAGAGATAAACAGGCCTAGAGGTTATAGTGGATGACAAAGGAGACTGCAGTAGATTACATTTAGTTCACTCCTAATGTCAACCACAAGCATTTTAAGGGCTCATTGTACATCATGTATACTGTGTGTGTATTCATAATTCATAAGCACCTACATATTCAAGTAATGTGGATAGTGTCTGTGTATGCATGCCTGCTTTAGAGTGTAAGAGGCACTGCAGGTGTGTGTGTGTGTGTGAGTGTGTGCGTTGAGAACTGTACAAAAGTGTCACGTGGCATTGCTGTGACACCATGACTCACCCTGAACAGGCGGCATATGAGGGGCGCACACACACACACACTCACTCGCTCACAGATGGCCACAGTGCTTCCAGAACCTTCTGTAAATGTTGGCACTGTAAATGTTGACACACACTCTCCCTAAATACTGTATAGACTTTATGTAAATCTAGGAATAAATGTCTGATTGTATGTTCGATTATTTTGTTGCATAGACAACTGCAGATTGCAGTGGCGATTTTTCTGCTAGGTTTACGACTCGCATATTTTTTTCGGTAGCTTTGGCTTTGTTCACCATTGACCTTTAGGTTGACCTTCGTCCTTTGTCACGTTGCATTTCAGGAAGAGGGAGATGCGATGGCGGCCTGCTGAGACAGACAGACAGACAGACACGTCTCCTACACTCGACAGGTACCCTCACTTGCACTCTTTGTCATCCTGTGTAAACAAATGATACATGTGTACAGGACATGACATGTCAATACACTCACAATACAGAGAATACAAAGACACAGCAAATGGATAATTATACCTGCATACAAAGACCGTGTGTGTATGTGAGCGCGCACGTGCGCTCACTACAGAGGCATAGAAGCAAATGGAAGGTCAGTGAGTAGGAGTTGTGTCTCTCACACACACACACACATACATACACATACAGTGTTGGGGTAGTCATAAAATGAAGGGCATGCATGAGTGGACCGTGGCTTCTTTCACACAGTCGTGTGTGTGTGTGTGTGTGTGTGTCATCGTTTGCTGAGTAAGGTCTGCAAGACTTGTCTACTATTACTAGCATACATTTAATCATTATAACATGACTTTGAACTGCATATACAACAACATAGTCTGAATTGGGCTTAAGATACCCACCTATAAAATGCGAATGTGGTTTATCTTCAGGCATTTTCACATTTATTCTAAACCAAGCAAACAATTTTCTTTCACTAAGTAAATTTGCACTGTTTCTAATAAACAGCACTATGTAATCATACATTGCAATTTTCACTTTTTTTGCTACAGTATTACAATAAATATTGCTCATTTTGTGGCTACTGTTAACGTCTTTCTTGTCACTGAAAGACATTAGAACACAATGGATTTAAAGGAGAAACATTCTATGTTTTCATTCATTCAAATATTATTAACTCCTGACCGTCAATATCAGTGTAGCATTGTGTGGTTTCTGCTAATGTTGCTAAGGCTGCCACACACACACACACACACACAATAATTATTATCTCTAATTATGAAAGCTATTGCTCTATTCAGCCTGTGAAATTAGTATGTGGGAGTGCTAAGCCAGTCTGCCTCTCTGTCTGCCTGCCTGGATGACACTGTAGTCTGTGTGTGTGTGCGTGTGTGTGTGTGTGTGTGTGTGTGTGTGTGTGTGTGTGTGTGTGTGCGCGCGCGCGCGCGTGTGGAGGTGATCATTATAGCGTCTGTCCATCTCTCTGTGTACCAAAAGGCTGACTAACTATCTCTACCACATGTGCGTAAGTACAGATACACACAACTCCCACCGATTGGAGGCAGAAAAGTACCATCTGTACCAGAAACATGTTCTCCTACAACAGTAAACACACACACACGCACGCTCCATGTGAGATGCAGCTCAACCTCATGTGAATGTTCTACCTATTAGATTTGAGTGTCAAACAGTCTTGAGTGTAATTAGTCTATGTGGGTGTGTTTCTGTGTGGTGAGTATGACTGGAATTCTAGGGGCTCAAACCAGCTAGAGTGCTGCTATAAATATCTAGTGTGAGAACTGTACTACATAAGTCCTTGATTCTAATTATATACACACAGATGAAGACCCCCCCCCCCTCCCCCTCCCACACACACACACCAAATTCCTTAGTGAATTCTCAGAGGGTACACAGCACACTAATTCACAGCTGTGTTTCGTCTGCTATCCCTTCCTGACAATCTCATACCCATGCCCCATACGGATTGTCCTGTAATGCCTTGCTTCACCGTTTGTGAGGAGGAAGGATGTGGGTTCAGCCCATTCGGGAGACATAGAAATGATATTCTCATGCGAGAAGCAGCTGGTGGAAGCTTGGCGCGCGTGTTACAGGTTTCTGTGGTGGCCACATCAATCAGTAGTTCACTTTATAGGCCTCCTGAGTCTTGAATGAATATTTACAGTGCAATTTCACACACACAAGCAAATACCCTGGCATATTATAGGGCTGCAGGATTAATCTAAATAATATTGCAATCTCGATTCATACCTCAATGCAATCTCATTTTTACATTTTTACTGCCCTATTTTAATTAAGGACATCAGCTGCTTCAAAACAAGCGCTCCTACTTTCTCCTTCAGCAAATTACAATACGGCGCAACAACACGTGGTGTTATATTTACAGGGAAAACGCTCAAACTCACACACACACTGTATGGCAGCACTACCCTCTCAATAGTGGCATAAATGTCCTCAATGCGCTCCCACACTTTACATTTACAATATAATTCATGCCACATACTGTAGCACAGATGTTATTATGAGCCCCCTCTACTAGTTTGACTAAGAGTTTTTTCTAGTTTAAGTGTTTTTCTGTTGAGTGTCAGATTCATGAAGCTGTTGCATTTAAGTAAAAACAGGAGCATTCACTTTCTGTTGTTCAAAGTTGATGTGCCAGACCTTTCAGGAAGACAGGAATCATCATGTTTTGTTACCTTCTGTATCACTTAAATGAGTGCAACGTGTTGAGGGGGGAAAAAAAGAATAGTCAGAAAATCGTGATCTTATTTCTAAGCAAGAAAATTGAGATTCTCATTTTATCCATAATCGTGCAGCCCTAGTATATTACATACTTTATGTTGTATGAATGTATGTTGCAGATGTATAACATAGTTAGCCTTAATGACATGCTGTTGTTGTTATCCTAACAGATTGTTAGCTGCGTACGACAATTGGTGTTTGATCTCTTCTACTGTTGACTAATATAATGTTTGTAAGTCGCTTTGGATAAAAGTGTCTGCTAAATTATGTAATGTAAATGTAAGTGTACATTCTGTGTTTGACCAAGGTGTGACACACATTAAAGTTCCCATTCTCACAATATGTCCTTTCATAACACATCTTAGATTCATATGCTTACTCAAACAACTAGTACAGTTGAGTTGATGTAGATTAGATCAGAGGTCTTCAACACTTTTCGGGCTAAGGACCCCTTGGCTGATAGAAACACGGCAAACGGACCCCTATCATATGATAGAAAATATTTTGTTGCTTGGCCAGCAATGTGTAGAGCGGCCTATAGTTCCATGTATAAAAGTAGGCCACTACCTAAATAATTACAATAATTATTGACATATTAGCATAGGTTGTATTTATGTATTTGTATTTTCTGATATTTGGGATAATTTGGAAGACCCCCCTGCAGTACCTCTGAGGACCCTATAGGGGTCCTGGACCCCCTGTTGAAGACCTCTGGATTACATTGTATTAATCTGTTTTATGTGGTAATGTTGATTATTCTATTCTGTCAATCCAGTATACAGTACATGGTATTTTCATAGCATAGATCATTTTGTATAGTACAGTAAACTTTATTGTCTGAGGAAATTCCCTTTGTCCACAAAGTTCTCTCTATCACACGTGTGTGTGTGTGTGTGTGTGTGTGTGTGTGTGTGTGTGTGTGTGTGTTGGGGGAGGGGGATACAAACGCATTCCCTATCATCCCTACAGTGTTGTTTGGGTTCTCTGCATAGTGGCCTAAATGTTAGTAATACAGTATATTAATATACTAAATATAAACTTAAACACTTTTTAATTTACCCTAGTATTTTCGTTTTGTTTACAAAAAGATATGCAATATGTGCAAAGTACATAATGTAGATTACATTTATTTATTTTGTTTACTGACTATATTTTGTTTATGAACATATTGATCCTATTGTGTGCCAGAGTTATCCATGACACACTATCCTCCTGTAGTGTTGGTTAAATGTGCCTCCTGTTATCTTGCTGAGGTGATGCTTCTAAATATAACTGGTGTTTTTGCCTGAATGTGACACATACAGTTGGATGTACCAGGTGGTTATTTGGCAGGATTGTAGATTACAGGATGGTCATGGAGTGGTTGGACACACCTAATGTTTCCGGCCTTGGTGAAATATTTGTGTTGTTTCCAAAATGCATATAGTCTAAGACATACAGTAATTATGTTTACATAAAGCTTTATTCGTTATATTTTAACATAAGCTTGTGTTATTTTGCTTGCAGTTATATTTGAATAACACAGATATTACATGACCTTAGAGAAGACTTTCATTTTATATTTAATAAACTGCATATTTTACAACCCATTGTGTAAAGGCTTTGTTTCATATGATGAATTATTCTCCCTTCATGTGGTTGGAATGTTCTTATGGCAGGAATTCAGTGGTCCAAAAATAGTCCATCTGACGGAAATGTTCGTGTTACAACCATTTGGTTTAAAATCTTGTCGTGACCGCTGATAGAACAACCGTGGTCACGAGTACTCCGTCCTTGTAAATAAAATAAAAAAAGGAAAATCAAAGTACGGAGGCTGGATAACTATTTCGTGTACCAGGATGGCATGAGGGAGTCGGACTCTGTGCCAATTTGCGCTGTCAGGGAATTCCGGTGACGTCAAGAGGGGCGTGCGGGTGGAAGCTCGAGCAGTGTGTTGGTGTAAGAGCTCTGTCCCTTTAAAACAGAGCTCAGCGCAATACGATCCCCGCCTGCCTGGCTGGCTTCTCTGTGTTGTGTATGAAGGCAAAGAAAGGAGTCGGCAGGAACAGAAAAAGGGAATATATCTACAAAGCAAAGGGGGTAATAAAGTTTTATGTGTGTCGACGGGAGGTGAGAGTTCTATGGGAGAGACACTCCGGGCGTCAAGAGTGTAGATGTTTCACGAGTGTTTCAAGAAGGAAGCGAGCGAGACTGGATTAAAAAAACTCTGGTTCCATTCTGCCGGCTGACTGGGAATTTATCTGCAGACGGAGTTCGAAACTTGCGGATACAATTTTCTACTGCGGGATCACATAATGGACAGAGTTTGTTTTTAAGAAACAATAAATGTGCTTTTTATACACCTTTGTCGACTTCTCGTCGTGAAAATACGGTGAGTGAGAGATTACACACTAGGCTACTTTACAACATGGTAATATCGCGAGGTGAGACTCGTCCATTGAGAAACACTGTAGGCTACAGTAACATTTAGTTACCTCGTTTGGCATCTGCACGCTATAATTGACTTTACCGAAACGTCATCCCACGTTTAAGTATTAAAAACGTCGCCTGAATTATCAGATAATGTGCGGTTATTATCGACGTGACTCTAAGCATACGTTTTATACATGGCCTTTATTTGATAGTCTTCTGAAGCAATTCTCGCGACAACAAAGAGGGAATTGTCGGAATAGATTACAGCGGAATGTTTATTTGATTATTGCATTATCTCCATTGGGTTGGATCGGGGGAATTTTGGGGGTAGGCCCACGATATCTTTGCGTTTGTGTTTTTATGGGCCATGTAGACTACACGCGGAAAATGTAAACAAAAGAGAAATCCCCCAAGATTATCTTGTGGGAGTATGTCTATTGTTGTAACAGAAATGCTAAAGGTTAGCTACATATGTGTTAGTGGCATATATATTGTGGGATTGAAAGGAAAGCAAGATAATAAAATACCGGCACAGCACAGGAAGGAAAATAATCCCTATGTAAGGAGATCTCACGCCATTGTGTATATGTGTGTGTGTGTGTGTGTGTAGGTGGGGGGTTGGGGGCGTTGGGCTGGAAAGGGAGCATTGAGGTCGGCAGCCGTATAAAATGAATGGATAGTCCCTCG
>JAODUE010001553.1:0-12382 GCA_027564755.1 Amblyopsis hoosieri
TGTGTGTGTGTGTGAGAGAGAGAGAGAGAGAGAGAGAGAGAGAGAGAGAGAGAGAGAGAGAGAGAGAGAGAGGGAAATAGAGAGAGAGAGATGGAAATAGAGAGAGAGATAGAGAGATAGAGATGGAAATAGGGAGGGAGAGAGAGAGAGAGATGGAAATAGAGAGAGAGATAGAGAGATAGAGAGAGAGAGAGATGGAAATAGGGAGGCTGAGCCGATATGAGATGAGAGGGCTGGCTGTAAACCCACAGACAGAGGGGAGGGAGAACAAAGCACTAGCAGGCAGGGGAGCACAAGGTGTGGGGAGACAGAACGTGTGGGAGTGAGAGAGTGGGAGGTGAAGAGAGAGACTTAGAAGAGAGGGATGGTGGTATTGAGGGTGTGTGTGTGTGTGTGTGTGTGTGGGGGGGGGGGGTGATGTCTCACCCAGTATGCCAGCTTAACACACACAAACACACCACCACCCACCAGCAAGCCCGTACCGGCAGATGGACCACAGCAACCTTCAATCTTCATTGCTGAGACTGGACACCCTGCAGCGACGACTGAGTGCGTGTGCGTGTGCGTGTGCGCGCATGTACATACGTATGTGTGTCACCCGTCCCCTGGGAGAGGCAGAGGGGGCGCCGTGCTGCCCTCTCTACTCCCCCTCGCCTGACATTTACGCAAAAGGCATGCCGCGAGGGGTCCGCATCCGCCCTGGCGCCCCCATGTGGCTCGCCCGGCGAGCTGCGGCTCACGCTCGCTTTCTAAGCCAGCGGAGCGGGCGGGACCCTTTAAGCGTCGGGAGGCGTCGCGAGCGGGGGAATTGGCGGGAAAAGAAAAAAGAAAAGAGGTACAGGTATAAGCCATTAGCGCGACGACGCTCGCCCACGCTCCCGTCAGTTGTTCGAGTGGAAATATTAAGGAGAGAGAGAGAAAGGGGGGGGGGGGGGCGGGGGGAAGAGAAGGAGCGGGGTTAAACATGGACCCAGTGGTGTGTGACAAACAGACGCATGCGAGGCTAATATTGGACGAGCTTGGCGAACAGAGTCGGTGGGCCTGGAATTCATCAAAGCTTGATTAGCTGTGCATAACAAGGCAGGCCTGTTTTCTGCAATTGCCTGGTCCTCCGCAGACCCCCTTAAACCCCACCTGCCCTCAGAGCTTCACCCCCCGCCCGTCTCACAGAGAGAAAACTTGTGTTCTTGTTCGTCGTACAAGTGTAGTCCGACTTGTAGTCGGCATTGTCATGTTCCTGGCCCCGGTGATTTGTCCAGAACAGCGGGTTCATCTGTGGGAGACAATATTAATGATACCCTAGCAGGCTCCCACTGTGCCTGTCATGCGCGCACGCACGTACGCACGCACGCACTCATATGATCCATACAGTAACGTTTTCTTAGTTGTAGGCAAAAGTGCCTTTAAAAGCCCGTGTAGCCATCATTTAGCACCAGGTCCACACATACTGTATAACACATCTCATTAGGGACCTTTTTTATAGACGTGCCATTGCAGGGTTAACACAGCGGTGGCTAATGCAATTAAATAATGAGTATTTGCTTTAAATGAGCTCTGAACAGTATTGATTCCTAATCCCTATTCGGACGGGATTAGTTTTACATGGGGAGGCGGAATAATGTAATTATTACAAGACTTTCTCAGTGATATTGGTGCTGTAATGAATATGTTGTTTCAGTTTTGCTGTGCGCTCATGTGCGCTCAAGATTCCATTGCCTTTTAGCTTCTGTAACACAAGTTGTAGAAATAATTTGAGGTTTCACTAATCCTGTGCAAATAGGCTTGTAAATATTCCTTCATATCCTGCAGAGTTTTCCAGTTTTTCTCAAGAATGGAGGCGTTCAAAAAGGTATTTTGTGTCATAATGCATGGTTGTACAACACTTGCATCCAGAAGATGATCCAGAGGACTCCTCAGAGGTGTGATGCTTCGTATTGTTTTCTGGGTGTGATGGCAGTCAAGACAACACTCCCATTTCTGTCATTTATACTAAGATGTCCTATCCAGTGCGAGTCATAAATATGACAGACGTCCTGTGGTTTATTGACATTACTCGACCTAACCATGTAAAACTAGTCCTTTCCGAAGAGGCTTTTGTAAAATTTTGCACAAATGAAATAACTAAAACATATTTTGACCATGTTCCCACCAAACACAAACATCCCAAATGGTAGTGTTTTATTTTAAGTTTGAAAGACCTCACCTTGAACCAACACAGTTGAGAACAACTGTTTTGAAGTCAATGCTAATATTTATGCTAGTATATAGCGTACTAGTAGCATGGTTTTTAAAAAGTTTCCTGGGTGGGTTAACCTTAGAGCAAATCTAGGTTGTGAGTTTAGCAAACAGATGCAAACAAATAATTAACAAAATAACAAATCTCAACACATGAGTATTACAACAAAACATTGATGCAGCGATGATCATGTAGGGCATCTGTCCCCTGCCTGATGTGCCATCTGTGAGACATGGCATTGCCAGGGACAGCCCCTAATAAGACAATCTATCATTTAGCAATAGACACTGTCAATAACAGAGCACACTTGGGAAAATTACAATCAGTCAAGTCAAGGGTGATGAAATCTTTAAAAAATTACCCACAACATTAGTTTCCAAGGAAAAAAAATCATAAAAATCCATTTACATCTTGAAACTACACAACTGCATCAATGCACACAACATCACAATGTGTGTAGGTGGGGTAGATAACTATGTGACCTTATAAGAGTGGTAAGGGGAGGAGTAGAGGAAAGTGTAAGACAATCAGTGTTGGAGTTTCATGTTCGTGGCTCAAGGAGTGTATCTTACAGTTTATTATAAATACCCCTACCTATACCTACCTCTTCAAATGACAGACTTCTATGATAAAGGGTTTGCTATTCATTAGCTCTTATGTTCTTCTACTTTTCTTGTGCCAACTTTCATCAAAATTAATCTAAACTAATCTAATGTAATGATTATGTGACACTCCCCCGGACAAACTTTCTTTTTAAAATGCACAGCACAGTCCTGAGTGTCTTTGCCTTTGTTATGCATGTGTGTTTACCAAGGCTAGGTAATTATCAATTACAAATACTAGCATATAGATCATTTCCTATGTAAGCTTCCTTAATTCCTCCATACGCTGAAAGGCCAACATATTCTATGTAAGGCTCTGTTCCAATCAGAGGCTGTGTATACCCTATGTACATATGCTATTATCTACAATGACAGGAGAACTATGTAAAGCAGCAGCATTATCAGTCAGTACAATAAGTCCCAAAACATGTTGGTTGTTGGTTCAAGGCAATTGGTCACTTGCATCAGCAAAGCAATTATTACATGTCTGGATGGGCACTTGCCTGTAACCTTCAATATACTAGATGTAGATGAACAATGTAGCAAATATTTATAAATAAATAATAATAAAAGAGGAGCCGGTCAAGAAAACATTGGAAGCAGAGTATTGATTCATGCTATTTTTCTTCCCCATTTGACTCACTTCAGTAGATGTGGAATGTTCTACTGTGTCCTATCAATTGGAGGAAATGTTCACAGTTCCTTTCTAAATAGTAGCTACATTGTACAGTAACTCCCTTTCGAATAACTGGGCAAGCTAACACTTAAACAACTCACTAACTCACACTAACTTACCAACAAATACACACAGATCATACAGGCATTCTGTAGGTAACATACCAATGCATGTATACGCAGGTATGATACAGTAACCTTTATGACCCTGAATATATGATCTCAGAATATTAACAAAATGAATGAACATCCATCCATCCATCTTCTCCCACTTATCCAGAGTAGGGTCGCGGGGTGGGAGGGTGGGCACATGAATGGAATATTTATTACTTTGTCATTACATGTCATTTTATCTGACATGAAACTGTTTCGTTAAAATCTTACAGGAAACAGAAGAAGCATGAATTAATTATTGGAAGATAAATCATTTACTGAACTTCTATTGGAAAAGTTGCTCCTGGTAGCAAAGTCTTATGGACATGGAGGCTGATGTCACTCAAAATATGAGATGGGTACAAAAACGCCTCGCTAATCCTAAAACGTGATACATTTCATTGCGTCATGTCTCAATCTCTCCCTGGGATTTAGCAAGGAAACCTGTGTAACAAGCTGTGTCATTTTGTTTTCCAAAGGCCTCCAGTGAGACTACGCTCTTCAATCAACCAGGAAGCAGCGCTTTCTGCCCTGCAAGGATGAGGGAATGGTGATGTGAACATCTGATGGGGGCGCCACCACCTTTCAACACCTGCTTTACCACCTGTTTCATATGATTCGGCCATCTCTATACACAGTATATTGTTTTTAATAGGTACACTCCATGCCTCGTGGCATAAGCCAGCATTAGTGTTAGAATTTGGTTCAAAAAAGCGACCCACACAGACCACTACGTCTCCCCAACAGTGCTCCTAGTCTACCCAACTCCCCAAATCACATTTCAAACATAAAACGGTGTGCATGCATAAATATGTGACTTCTTCCACTCAGGAGCTAAAGACATTTTATCGCGTTGGGAGGATTTACCATCTTATTAAGGTGAGAGGTGGCCTTGAGCTGTAGTGTCTGACATCTTCTGACACATATTGGGAGTGTGTCTACGCCGACAGACGGCAGTGAAAACCGTGTAAGTCTCCTGCTTTCTTTCTTACATAAGTCCTGTTTTGCAAAAGCACACACACACACACACACACACACACACACACACACACACACAGTGCGTACAGTACACACTGTGGCTTAACACTGTAGCTACAGATGAACTGAGAGCCCAGACAGGGCATGAGAACAGACTTGGGAAGCGGGCCAAGCCACAAGGGCATCACTCACTCTGTTTTGTTTCGTCTGACAGTCTCTCCATCCCTAAATACTCTTGAACTGCCAGCTTGGGGCAAAACGGTGCACACAATCCTCAAATGTTATTTGGCAGACATATGCTTCATATATGCCTGCCTGAACATGCGTGGGCACACTGGGGAGGCAGAAGAGGTGCACTGTGTTTTTCCTGTTTGTGTGTGTGTGTGTGTGTGTGTGCCTTGTGCATACACATCTCCCCTCTGCTCTGCTTTGGTGAGAGAAGCAGGTGCTCTGCTACAGCTTACAGAATGAGGACACACACACACACAAACACACACACACACACACACACACGTTAACATTTCAATTCCCAAACCAGTTTTACCATCAGCAACTGCCTCAATGGGCTTTACCTATCAAGTAAAGCAAATATACAGCATACCTTTGCTATAGCATAGTATGTATATTGTATACTATAGCATTGAAGCCATAACAAACATACAGTATATTCATGAATACATTCAAACTTGCATGAATCCTGTTCTTGCATAGCCTCTGTAACCATTACTCATTTATGAAAAAAAGACTGTTGTTGTTGTTGTTGAGGTCACTTTGACGCAGGTTTTCATGGCGTTTGTTGTAATCATGCTTTCACACTAACCGTATTGGTGCATTTCGCCTAGGTCTTAGGGCACAATTAGGTCTGTGTAATGTATTTGCTATTGTCTAGACTCCATAAATTACATTTTATCCTCCGGCACAGCCCATTTGACGTTCTGTTCCGCTGCTAATGTTACATTTTTGATGCTCGTCCCCATGTTTAATCTCCCACCTCAATCTATTTCTCAGGAATAAAAACTAAAATGTGCCTCAAATGTTAACCGAGGATTTTGCATGGCATGAGTAACACAGTCAATGACAGGTCGCAGGATTCCAATAAAGATACAAAAACATACAATAATCCTATCCTCAGTGGTGTTAACATATGTACCCCAGGTTGTAATTAACTAGAGCGTTTATTGACACGTTTCTTTTAGGGAAGCCATTTTTAACCTGGTGGGGAAGGGGGATGCTGTTCTCTCATACATTCCCCTGTGGAGGTCGCTCAGAGGTCGTTGCCTGCCAGAGAAAGGCAGAGCGACTCGCCTGAAGATAAGACAGACTTTGATGGCAACAATGGGCAGGGGAAATAGAAAGTGGGCGCATTTAAGATGGCTGTGAATGAGACCACCGCTGAGCGACGAGATCAGAGGGTGTTGGTGAAGCAGCTCCTCGCTGTGTCTTTTGTGTTCTCTCAGGTCTGATTCAAGAGGGGAATCAATGATCTTAAAGGGACTAAATGCTGTTCTTTTGGTGTTTACTACAGAAGCACTTCTGTATGTTCATCTAAAATCTTTTGAAGAATTACAATATGATGACGCACACACGTCTATATGTTGGTGGGAGAGTATGTGGCTCTAAACGACGTCCTTCCGTCACTTGGAAGCATGATATCCCCCCCATGATACACGCACACACACGCACACACACACACCGTCAATCTGGCATGGTCTCACCTGGAGGTGAGTCTATCCATGTGCAGCTCACACCTGCTCAGGGCAACCTGGCAATCTCTCAAACACATACACACACACACACACAGACTTATCCAGTATGCATCTTCATGGAACATAAAGGCTGAGCCTTCATCAATAATTAATAAATCAACTCTAAGATGAAATAGAGGGATTGACACTGAAAATGACCCACAGCCTATTTATCTCAAAGTCATGTCTTCAAAAGGTTTGTTGGTAGCAAGCGTGCATCTGAACTAAATTATGAAACTTAATTTAACTTCAACAAACCGGTCTAAAGACTGGATTTTGTTATTGTGTTGGTGAGAAAACTGGTTTTCCATGCATTACCTGTACTGCAAAGCTTTGTTTTTCTTTATGTAAGCAGAAATTAAATAGTGATGAAATTGTGACTCACAAGAAAATATGTGTGATATATTTGTTCACCCTTATTTACAGATAATGTGCTGTATCATGACCCACATGTGTCCTTGAATTCTATCTTCCAGTTCAAAATACAAAATTGCGCATAAACAGTAAGGCGGAATCTGGTTGGACATTATAATATTGCTTTAACCAATCAATTGTGGCTATGGTCAGTACAACAATTGTAACTTAAAAAGGTTTTTATTTTTAAAACAATGTATGTACTGTATAATGGTCCACTGTTCACATTTTCTTCTGCTATTGACTTCCACTGTTCCAAAAAGAAAAAAACTTTTCTATAAAGCTCAACACCATATACTGGTAGCATACTTCCAGGAAGCAGTATTCTGTTAAAGAGAACATATGTTTCCCCCCACTACTAAGTGAATATCCTCTACGTTGCTTACATCTCCATTCAGAACATCACAACTGGCTTTGATCACTCCTTTCACACTATGGATTGAAAGTATCCTCTTACTGACGTTGGCCCGTCATACATCTTTGCACTGCAGGAAAAGCCTGGTGTTTCGATATATGTGACAGTTAAGTCGAAGCGACAAAATAGTGCCACCGCTCTTGTGTTTCCATCAGAGGTCATCGGCCCCCTTGTTGACCAAGTGGACCAGCTCCTCAAGCTCCTCAACACTATCGATCAGGTAGACGAAAAGCATATGGATCCTACTGTACACATTCACTTCACGGACAAAGAAATACAGATTTCACCACACACATACAGGAGAGGCTATAGCTGAGGGGAAAGGAGTGATAAGAGTGGTCGGGAGCGGTGAGAGGAGGTTAAAGCAAACATTGTGTCAGTCCTCAGCCGTCTGTGAGCTGTTATATCTCAACAGCCAATACAAGATGTCAGTCAGGCGGCTGTCTGGCCTCACAGTGTCAGTGTAATGAACGGAGGCACTTCACACTTGATTACAGCAAAGTAGCATACAATGAACGAAGGCTGTTGAGATGGAAGGCTTCGTATGTCGGCACAGACAATCATGAATGCACACAAAGTGAGCCACACAAAAATAGTCAGTTGAGTGAGTTCACCTTCAGACACTGAAAACAGTTAGCCCAGCAGGGGGCGCTATAAGGGAAAATAATGGAAAAGTTAATATTTACACCCATTTTTTTTAAGCTAATACACTTTTTGTCTAATTAACCAAATAGCTCCTCGCATTTCGCTATACCTTACCGTTCGTGTTGAAAAAAGAATCTGATACTTCTACACAGCCCTGGCTTTGTGAATAGGAACATAAACAAAGTGGCGAACACATCTCACAACAAAATTGGCCTAAGCTTTGCAATGTGTTTCAATGTGTGGGACGAAGCATCTGAGGAAATTTGTTTCGACTTGATCTCGAAGTTAGCAAGCGTTCTCGAGATTGACCAACCCTGACTTTAAGGGTTTAAAGTTTAGTTATATTTGCATATCTTTAAAGTCTCAAGCAGATCATTCACGTTTCAGACATGAGACCTTTGGCTTTAGTGGCGATTCCCAATATTGAATGAGAAAATACATTAAAAAAATATACATAATTTCAATAAAATTGTCCAACATCCATTAAACTCAGACTGGTACCCATACAGTATGTGACCATAATTGCTAGAAAATCCACTTTGCCATTGCCCTGTTGCGGTGTGCCTTGGGTCCTGTCCATGGCTTCTTCGTCAACAAACCAGGAGCCATTAGTGACTAATAGTAGGACAGAGGAGCAGATAGGGGTTGGACGTCGCTATAGCACAGGTAGCGTTATCTTAAGGTGAAGCCAGTCTGTCTTAATGAGACGGGATGACATGGGCTGGTACACCCCAGCAGACCTGCCTCGCGCACCAGACACTCAGCTGTCAATCAAATCTCATAGCCAGGGGGACAAGTGGCTTGATTTGCATTCACGTGTAGTACTTGCGTTTCAGTGAAGTACGTGTATGTGTGTGCATGTGAGATTGTGTGCTAAAGTAAAGGTATGTGTGCACTATTTTGTTTAGCTCCGCCGAGTGTAGCAGCATCCATCAGCACGTGTGTGTGTGTGTTCGCGCGCGCGCCTCAGGTTGTGTATGGAGATGACACTACCCATAATGCAACACAAGACAACAGATTTGGCCTTCCGAAAGCATGTGTGTGTGTGTGTTCACACAACAGACTTCAGTGTCTTTATAAGTATGATTGGCAGGAGACAGGTGTCTGCTAATTGCCTGGTCTGGATTAGTAATGGATGGCAGGCCTATACTTTGATACCTGAAAAGCTGATGGGGTATTAGAATGCCATGGGCCATCAGCACCGCTTCAGAACTGTGAAACTTGCATGTGTGTTGGGATGGTATTATTTTTCTTCTTACATGGTTTACTGGCATTTGCTGGTTAAAGTGTATGTTTATGCAATAGCTAAGGTTATGGTAAGATGCTGTAAGGTTAAGATAAGATACTGTAAGGTTAAGGTAAGATACTGTAAGGTTAGGTCTTAGGTTATGGCTTATTGTACTGTGGTAGACGGAACACATAAATAACATGCTGTGACAGTCTCCATGGTGAACTAGTGACCGTCTAAAAGATAGCGATGAAGAGACCAAAACAGGTTAGCACACGTGAAAAGTATCCATTATCTCATCACCAAAACAAAACATTGAAAATGGCTCCTGTGAACGTACGCAGAGTAGGCAGATAGCCACTACATGTCCCCCTCTCCCTGTGGAGGTTTCTCCGGTCTGTCATGCCGGGCTAACCGTCATGCTTCCACCTGACGCCACCCCCGGGACACCCTCCCTCTGATTATAGCTCGATGGAAGTCATCAATCTTCCCGACAGCAGTGGCATGCTGCGGAGTTATGGCTGTTGTATAATGAATTGAAATCAACTACCACAATGCGGGTGTCCGCTGAGCCCCCGTGTGTGTGCGTGTGTGTGTATGTGTGTGTGCGCAAGTGCACATTCTTGTGATTTCTTTAAATACTTTGTGTGTATCAAGTACTATTAGTACTGTATATATTATATATACTGTATATTATGCCTCTTTGCATGCACTCTTATCCAATCCCCATGGTCAGGCGTCTTTCAATACAATCCAAATATAGAGCGTTCTATATTTCCCTTTATGCTCATCCACAGAACTGTTGGACTTGGGCGGAAGATCAGGGCGATGTTACGTCTACACTCTGCTATCACATCCCTTTCATTATAAGTGGGCCTTCAGGCGAGATCCACTCTATATGCTATTGAATGCCTGAAGGGCCCAGGGTGAATGATTATATTTCAGATGCTCCCTTATTGAGGCGAGGTGATGGGGTAGGGACGAACTGGTTCGCAGAACGGGGGCAGCACTGTGACACACACACACACACATCCTCATGCTCATACAAATGCTCACACAGAGTCCTATCAGCGCATGCTCCAAGAGTCCACCAAGGGCAAAACTGTCTCTGCTAAAACCCAAAAGAGAAAAGAGCGTTTCCAGCCGCCTCTTATCAGGACCTCTTAACATTGTGCAGAATGGTATTGGATAGACACAATGGAACATACAGCACAGTAACCAGGAGCCTGCAGTAGAAAGGACCTTGGGCCCTATCTTACACTCGGCACAAAGCAAGTGTCTTCGCTAGTTTCAGACCGACACAGTTGTCATTTTACAGTCCAGCGCCCACGCTGACTAAATAGCAAATGCACCCGTGGGTGTGTTGGTCTAAACATAAGGTGTGGTCTAGCGGCATTGTTGGAGCGATGCTGTATTTAGGCAGCGGAAAGTGGTTGACCAGCAAGAATCTGGTCTAAAGTCAATGTGAATATGGCAACGAACATACACACTGCTTGTTACAGGGATGGAAACATGAGAATGATTAGAGATTAAAAAAGTACAATGTGACATGTTTGTGTGTAGCCTACATCAGCAAATTTGAGGGATCTCGCAGATGGTCTGCTCACGCACTTTCATAATCCCGCCGGTATAATAGCAATCCGCCAATGTGCAAGCGCACCTGGATTTTTAAAGGGAATTGGAGATTTCACTGATTGGTTTGTCGTATGTTACGCCCAAAACACACCCATGAATAATAAAGAGAGTATGTACAACCCTTTTGAACCACAGTGCCGTTCTATCCGCCATTCAAGTATTAAAAGTGGATTTGGACACGCCCTGAATGCAGTTTGCACCTTGCGCATTACACCATGCAATTGCATCGTTAAAACAGGGGCCTTTTCTCTGCTCCTCAATACAGACAGACGTCACAGGAATGGTCAGACTGTGGATTAAATGCCTAAGAGGAGATATGCTCTCTCTCTCTCTCTCTCTCTCTCTCTCTCTCTCTCTCTCTCTCTCTCTCTCTCTCTCTCTCTCTCTCTCTCTCCCTCTCTCTCCCTCTCTCCCTCCCTCCCTCCCTCCCTCCCTCCCTCCCTCCCTGAAAACACAGGCACATTGTGATCCAATGAAAGCTGAAGGTCTGATTATGATATTGGCGCATGCAGGCTCCGCTCACTACCTTTGCTCCAGAGTCTGGGAAAAAGCTACGATTCGCTCTGACGCGCTCTGACCTCATTCCCCTCCGCTTGTGTGTTCCATCAGGCTACCAGTGCAGTTTGTCTTTATTCATTAAGGAGAACATATGAGCGAGGCCTTGATAGGCTGGGGCTGTCTGTAACCTAATGTAATGTGTCTAAATGTGTCTGTCCTTGTAGGTGTGGGGGCGCAACTGAAAACCATGGAGGCTGCCTCTACTTGGGCTTGTACATTTTATTGATTGTTCGCGAGCGGGAACTTATTGAACTGTGTGCGTTTGCGCACAAGTGCGTGTGTGTTTGTGTGAATGTATATATGATTTAGCCTTTCAGTCGTCAACATTTCTACGTCGGCAACTTTGCGCGTTCATGAGCAACAACACACCCAAACACACACACACTTGGGGGTGTGCGTGATGAGGCAAGCTAATTCATTATTATACGACAAGGTTAAAAAATTATAAGCAAGACCAGTGGAAACGAGTCCCGTGGGACTAGTACGCATCCAGTGGCGTCTTCTGTTTACTTCTAGCACTCATTTACATGTCGGCTCGAGTGCACACACGCACGCAGACACACACACACACACATGTAAAATGAATTCTCTGCACCCGGCTATAAAATAATGAGCTCTCCCTGTCCAGCTGTTTCTTCCTCAACGGGCCTGTTCTCTCCCATATTGCTCTTTGTGTGTAACAGGATGACAACCAGCGTGAGCAATATGCTGCTTTTATGATATCTGGCTGTCTGTCTAATAGGCCAAGTATGTTGTGAGTGGCCTAAGCAATTAGTGAAATTGGTTTAAATATATTACTATTTTTTGTGTGTGTATGTTTTATGTTTTAATTATTATTTTTTAACCTTACCATGCCAGAGTTTCAGAAAGGTTCAGTTAAAATGTCATTGTGTACCAGGGGTGGACAATAACAAAGTACATTTAGTTGAATACTGTAAAGGGCACATTCCATGAAAACCCAGTATTTAAGGGCCTAGCCCCGAAGGGGCGAAGTCCTTATTGTTATTGTACGTTTTCTTAATAAGGGCCTAGCCCCGAAGGGGCGAAGCCCTTATTGTTATTGTACGTTTTCTTCTTATTATTATTATTCTGTCATTG
>JAODUE010001554.1:0-12381 GCA_027564755.1 Amblyopsis hoosieri
TTACATGTAGCTTAGTTTGCTACATTTCTTTTGGGGTAGCTTCAGTGTAGTTAAGCTTCATTTAACGTAGAGTAACTAGCTAGGTAGCTTAGCTCACTACATTTTCAATGTAGCTTGCCCATCACTGCAAACAGATGTTGACAAAGTTTTCTTTTGGGGACGTAATTTCAAGTTGGAAAAAGTAAGAAATTGCAAAATATCGCAATATGTTTAAATCGCAATAATATTGCAGCGTGGGGCCTCTGGTGATTCCGATCCTTAATGCGTAGTAGAATTACAACCTGTTGGGAAAATGGCTTTTAAAAACGTATTTTGAGGGGAAAGTCACCAGTCATCTCCCGTAGACTGGTTAGTGTGAACAGGACCAGGGCGTCTGAAAAAGCAAACTGTTACACTCATATATTTGATTTTATGTTCACATATGTTGGCCTGCTTTACAGTTCTTTACCAATACATATGTTGGACACTTTAACATGAGGGTCTATGGGGATTAATCTCAGCCACTTTTGTTCAAACAGCATTATGTCACATAAGCAACTCTGTGCTGAACGTCTAATGCATAATATTCCCCTGGGCCTGTAAGTTCAACAGCACTTTCTGGAAGTGAGGAAGTCAATTTCCATTGGCTGTTAGCATTGTCAATCACAAGTATGTATCCATAATTCCGGTGTGACAGTGTTTTGTTTTTACTGTACTAATTAAAAAATGTCTATTTCATTTCAGTAGTAACCTTAGCCTAGCTATTTAACAGATTCACAAGCTATTTCCATATTTACAGATTTACAAGATTTACAGCTAGACTCATGCCGTTAAGTTTCCCAACAAATGCCTCAGTGAAAGTTAAACGTCCAACAAGTTTTCTTCAAAAATGCCTGACTACACCTTTTACGGCAGAGCGGCGAAAGAAGTGTGCGCACATTTGGGTCCGCTCTGGGGGTTTTGTCACCAACCTCAAACACGGACAGGAAAGTCAGGGCTACAATAGCGTAGTGTGCAATCGGCACTCTGGGCTTCCTTGGGCCGAAAACACCATCATTGCGAATGTGTCTGAGTAGCAACTGAACTTCCAAGGTTTAGGTGTGCCGACAGCAAAAACTACCAACCAACTACCAAGTGCCTTCCCTTTTCCAACAGTTTCGGTGGACGGTTCCTCAGATGGACTGAAAGACCCTTGTAGACCCAGATGGACTCAAAGACCCTCATGTATCTACATACATACATTAAGGATTTCACGACTACTGTTTTACTAGTGGCCAGGCTTTATTAAAATATAGTAATATAATATAGCATTCGACTAAGCACACATACATACATACTAATATTAGTATACACATACGAATATACTACAATACTACTAATATACTACCAGCATGGGTATTATGTATTACTTTATTTGACCTTTATTTAATCAGGAAGTCCTTTAAAATTAACAATCTCTTTTCTATGGAAGACCTGGCCCAGATAGTACACGGTTACCAAGGTAACAATGTTAAAAACGGGCACATTAAAAAAAGTTGTATAAATAAACATATTACATCAGTTTAGGCAAAGCAATTACTGTACACTTCTCGGTCACATAGTATTGAAAGGGCTTGTGAGTGAATCTAATCTGAGCTCATTTATCTACATAAATTAGGGGTTTAACGACTACAGAGTTTCGAGTTGCTAGGTTTAATCATAATATAGTATAGTCGACTAGTTGGTGGAAAAAAAAACAACGTACATCAGAGCGTACGGCAGACAGTACTACAGTACCTACTCTGTTTGCCCTATATCTAATGTGATCTGCTGCTAACTCAAAACAGCAACTCAGTAAATATAGGAGCATTGTCACTTTGAAAAACAAGCAGATTATCTGTCCAAAGCGTCATACAGAGCGCTGCCTCTTTGAGTCACGCGTTGGCCGCGGCTCTTTATGGGAGGGCCACTGGCGCACCAGTCCTATGAGCCAACGCAAAACATTGCCTCTGTTTCCCTCTGCCAGCAGTAATGGGGACAAGTGAAGACACATTTCAACTGGAGAGTCGATCACACGCCACACAACTCCAACGCCGGCACCGGAGGAAACCTGGGTCGGCTGGTGTCACGGAGAAACATCTGTGGTTTTGATCAGGGGGGAGCGCATCCACCTCTGCTGCGTAGATCAGGGCACTGCGCTGTACTAAAAAGGTTACAGCCGCTCAGGTGCGACTTGCTACCATCCAACAACCGTCCTGTTGTCTGGAAATCAAACCTACAAAGCCGTCCTAGCTTCAGGACCTTCTGAGGGGAGAAGGATGGGGAATGTAGTGAGCTTTCTACATCGTTTGTGATGCGCTGCAGTGGATCTGCCACTCTGGAGTCAGAAATAACACTTGACAAAAAGTTCACCCTGCACACACACACACTCACCTCTCTCCCGCACATACTAACAAACACATTTAAAGGGATTACATGTCTGTGTAACCCAGTGATGTGCAGCCCATGTGCTCTGAAGCACAACTGAGTACAGTAACTAACATACTGTAAACCCAGGACACCCACAAAACACTAATGTGAATAATCATTATATGCGTACATTGACGGCGCTTACAATACCAGTTACAGTTTAAGGCAATGTAAGTGCACAGAAACCCATCAGCTATTTAAGGAAGAATCAGTCATTCTGGCTAAATTTGAGTTCAATTCAAAACAGTATCGCTCCGCGGCCCTCCGCAGCGTAGCCTCACACAGAAATGCATTGTGAAGCAAAGCTTAGTACTACGGCTTTGTAGATCTGATTATTAGTATATTATTAGTATTATTTCAACAACAGTAAGCTAGCGAAATGCGAGGAGATATTTGGTGAATTTGATAAAAAGTGTACTAGCTTACATTTAGCTTGCAATAGCGGACTACACCTTTAAAGCAAGAACCTCTCAAAGAAAAGCATCAGTTTTGTGTGGCGGTACGAGAGTGGATGGAGAAGCACGGCAAAAGTTGCGGGTTCGAACCCCGTTGCTTCCCTGAGCAAGACACTTAACCCTAACTGTGAGTACTCCTGGTGGTGGGATGATGCCTTGCATGGCTGACATGAGTGTGTGTGTGAATGGTGTACAGCGTTTAGAGGATGTGAAGGTTACTTAAAGGGCTTTATAAATGCAAGCCATTTACATTCAACAAATACAGTACACTATTCCATGTGTCAATTGTTCAATATCAATCAAATTATATACACTTATATTCTTTAAGGTTGTTGACCTTTGGAGTGAAGTAAATATAACTAAAGTGGTGGATCATATCAAACCAGCCATGTGTGTCTTTATGCCCATCTGCCCATCTATCATGACCCATCTGTTTATCCACTCAGCACCAGGAAACGAGTTGTCGAAATCGAGATGCTGGCTGGAGTTACTGACATTGTTCCAGATTAGACATAAAATGACCGCCCTCTAATTAAGTCACAAATTAGTGTTTCATCAAAGTAATATACTGTATTATTACAAAGAAGCATCCCATCGTTTACAATGACCAGGCCTAAATTACTATACTCTATGAATTTACCTAATCTTTCTGCTCCACTGGCAAAAAAAAAAAAAAAAAAAAAACAGGCCAGCAAATCAAATGGCAGTGGTTATTACGCATAACAGTTTGACACCTGACATCGGTTACATTACGATTTCACACTCACAAACGTCAGTGGTCGTGTAAGCGGTATGCAGTGGTGAGCGTTTCCCTCACTTGAGCAAACGAGTTCTCACTGTAAACCATTCATCAAACGTGTTCGACGCTCAGCCTTCCACCGCGCTGCTCCGACCGTTTCTCTCCGTTTGTTTGACATTTGTCCATAACATCTGGCCACCGGGGTATTGCTCTCTGCAGCATATTAACAACGCTACAAGCGCACACATGTTTTGCTTTACAACGCGGAGCACAGGAACACATCATCAGCCCGTTTCACAACAATGAGCCCATTCACTCCAAATCTACTCCTCTTCCTGGAAAGGGAAGAATGGGCTTTTGATTATCAAGACAATGAAGCGCAGTCAAACCTGATCTATTGTCATTTTCCATCCCCATTTTATGAATTAAGCCCGTTAGATAGAGCTGTGGTTAAGCATTAGAGCAGCTTCAACAACACTTCTCTGTCTTTAAGGCTTGTGGTCTTGTTGTATTGATCATAAAGGAAGTAAAAACATCGACTCTGCATGCTTTGTTACGTCTATATAAAGATGGCACTGACGTTGGGAATGTAATGTTGCTTTGGGCTGCGCTACACGATGACTTGGTGACGCACTTTAGCGACCGGTTAGTGTAGCAGATAGGGAAGATGTAGCATGACTGCGCCCGACTATTGCTCTCAGCTCAATCGTTTTCGCTGAGATAATACCTGTAGTCTGGAAGCCCTGTTACCATTAGCATTTTAACAGCCACCCTGCTGGCGGACCAATCAGGGTGGGTTAATGAGATGACGGTGAAGTCAAACGTGTTTTGAAATGTTGACAGAGCTAGATGAGACCATAACAACTGTTATATAGCAACACCTATTGGTTAAACGCTGTCCAACAGTTTCAAAATTAACCAGAGTTCTACGCCCAGTAGGAGGCAATGATTGTTAACACCTCCCAATGGCTCGCGGCCAGACCGTATTCACCGAGTGAATATTTTTGTCTGGTTACACCAGGCTAGGGCAGATGACTGCTGACTGTCTCTGATGTTGCCCCTATCTCTTAGAGAAATGACTGATTGTGGCAGTATATTGTTTTCGTGTAGTTTGTCATGTGTCCCTATTCACTGAATGTGGCACATCTCCCATTTAGTAGGACTCTCTGTGGAGGTTCAGTAAATGCATGAATGCAAACACTAATGACTGTGCAATGTATAAGTAATTTAAATAAGTGAGAACAAGGCCACATACAGTAGCATTGCATATAAAAATCAACAAACACAACAGCTATTCATCACCAGTTAATATAGGACAGACAAGCAGTACACTTACAGGTGACAACAACACAGCTATCCGGCTAAATCTAGCCGCCTGTGTGAATGCACTGTAACACTCAAGTCAAATTCTCTGACTTTTTCTGACTAAAACTGAATTTTCATGCTCAATAATGAATGTAAAAACAGACCAGCAGAACAAAGACTGTGTAAAAGGGACATCCATCATGCCAACATGTAAACATTCAGACAAATTGTTTCAAGAAAAGACATCTCGAAATGTAACAAACACCACGTCAAGCAATACTTGATGAATTGCAAATATATGAAAACATGCTTGCACACAAAATTCCCTAATATTCTATGATTTGACCCAGATAGTGATCAAATTCTGTGACTTTTAATGTCTGGAATAGATTTTATAAAATTCCATGAAATTCCAGAAATTCCATGACCAGGTGAACCCTGAATACTCAGAATGGGTGAGCTCATGGTCGGAATATGTTGTTGTGGAAACTGTAATATGACTGAGAAGTCTGCCTTCAATTAAATGTACTGTATAATTAACATGCATATTTCAAATTAAACATCACAACAGTGCCTCATGTAATGCAAACAAAAGTTTTATTTCATCCTAAACATCACTGGGGAATATTAAGGTTAAACATATGTAGAACTGCAAGTTTAATAATATTTTATTGGTTCTTTATTTGGTGTGCTTTTAGGTTTTTGGTATTAATGAAGTTTTTGATTGGTTATATAATTATTAATTTAGTGATGTATTTACCTGACTTTTTATTTTTTATTGTTATTGACTGTTATTCACATTTTTGCAATGCGCTCTGAGATTAATTGCCAGAAAGGCGCTATATCAAATACATGTATTATTATTATTATTATTAACAACACAGCCAGGCACACATAGTCTAAAACATTTTATATGTCTTAAAGGGATGAATTCCACTCCCACCCGCAAATTCCCAGTACATTACTCCATGTAAACAATGTTTCTCTCTTTGCAGGAGCCTTACCTTTCTACGCACCTGTTGCTCTTTAGCAGAGTGGATCTTGACATGCTTGCGCAGGGAGCTGGGGTCCGTGTAGCGCTTGGTGCAGCCGGGGATCTGACACGCGTAGGGCTTCTACAGAGAGGAGGAACACAGGTTCTCATTCCTCTGCTGATCACGTGACACCTCGTCCTTATAATACATGATTCATACAAGACACCAATCACGTGACATCTCGTCCTTATAATACATGATTCATACAAGACACCGATCACGTGACATCTCGTCCTTATAATACATGATTCATACAAGTGGTAAGACACCATTTACAAGGTACAGTAGTAGAAGCATTTGGGAGGTGTGAATAACTGATTGATAAATACAGTAAGGAGCAAAGACGGAGGCCTACCTTTCAGCTGAGAAAAGCACAGAGTTGGAAGGAAGTAGAAGAGCGCAAGGAGGAAGAAGAAAAAAGAAATATCAATTACAAAAAAACTAAATTTCCTTCAAATGTGTTTCTCATACCCTTCATTTTAGTATATTTAAATGTATTAATATATTTAACTATATACGTGTATATAGTGTATATACACAGTATATACACACACATATTTAAAAATTCACAGACATCATGAATCATACAATTACATTTTTGTATTATTAATAATATGTTGTGATATTGGCCCGGTTAGTTTTAAGTTAACCATGTTTAAACGTGCATAGGCTATGAGTGACCTCAGCTTGTGTGTGTGTGTGTGTGTGTGTGTGTGTGTGTGTGTGAACAAATGTGACATAAAAACACGCACACTGTCGTAGACCTCTCATCGTTTCATGTTCCTGTCATTAGCTAAGTAAATATAGCATATACTGTAGCTGGCCGACGGAGAGGTTTTCCCCCTCGCGGTGCTTTTTCTTCTGCCTCAGGAATATAAGCTGGCCATTAAAGTGTAAGGCGAGCCGCGTCTTTATTAGCCCCGCCGCCACGGCCCGGCCGCCTCTGTAAATAACACATTGTTTTTGCACCGTGCCGGTAGCGCCACTAATCTCCGCCATGTTTGTTTTGCCAAGCAACGCACCCAACACAGCACCGGGCCGAGAGAGAGAGAGAGAGAGAGAGAGAGAGAGAGAGAGAGAGAGAGACAAGGAGAGAGAGAGAGAGAGCTAAAACACTTCTGCCCAGAGTAAATATCATTACAGTTTGAGAGTGATTTTCCCCCAAAGTGTTTCTGGCGGGGCAGGGTGCAAGCCAGGCACTAGTTAATGAGAGGCCTCGTGTTCTGGCCATGCATTGGTTGCCACGGCGGCCCCATCGCCAACAAGCGAGGCTTACTGTGGAGCCTCGACATCAGATGTAGGTGGAAGGGCTTTCCTAGTGCACTTCAAATGGCACAGATGGGCAACTAGAAGTCCTAATGTAAATCTAACTTACTTAATTTAAGTAGAACAAAAGTAAAAACGGTTTGAAATATAATGCAATATTAACTCATAAGACTAAGACATAACGCATAAGAGATGCATCTTCATTAAACACCTTTCATATAATCCTAAATATTAATGATAATTATATTACTGTTATTCTTTTATTATATTATTATTGTATTTATTTTTTGTGTGCTTTATTTTCACTGATTTGTTGCACATGGGTTTGTTGTTAATAACATATACAGTTTTATACAAAACCATTTGAAATGACTAATATTGTTAAGAAGCCTGTATTTTGAAAGTTTAGATTTTCACCTAAAATACTGTAAATAGATTTGGAAAATGTTGCAATAAAATGTATTTGATTTGTAAGCCTGGAATGTATTTACATTTCAGATGTATTTACACCAATGGCTTTTTATTACGTTCAGCTGGTTTGGTGTTGAAAAGTGGGTATGAGTTTCAAGTTGTTTTTTTTGTATTTACTAACAGACAGCAACCACTCAAACAAGGTCAAACAAGGTCATAACAACACACGTTCCTTTCAAAGATTTAGAGAAGCAAGTCTAAACTGTGTACGGTCCAAACCCTGAGCTAAAAGCGTACTTAACTGCACAACTGTCATTCAGGAAGAGGGCGAGGTGGGGGCGATACACTGAGCTGAGGATGGATAGCAACTAACTGCTGACTCATTCTTTCCTTTCCTTCTGTTGCCACAGGTTGGAGGAACAGGCAATGCTCTGTCTGCGCTGGCCAGGCCTAACGGCTACCCGGCCCAGGTCTGGAGATGGACCCAGGTCTGGGGATGGGCCCAGGTCTGGAGATGGGCCCAGCCCTGGAGGTGCCTTAATGGAACTGATTGCCTAATGATCTGCACTCGCTGACTCGCTGACTGGCAGTTAGCAGGGTTTTGTGCGGTGCTGTCGAGGCTCTGGCGCGGGGCTTTTTTTGGCACACACACACACACACACACACACACACACTTATATTCATACTTATTTAGCTGGACAGCATCTCGCAACTTCCTTCAAACTTTTCTATTTTACGCACACATGCATGCACGCACACACACTCACGCAAACACACACACGCACACACACTCATTAATATCTGGTTGTTTAGCCAGACAGCATCTTGCAACTTTAGGAACTTTATTGTAATTTATTTTTTAAATGTTAAGACAAGACCTTGGAGGCTTGGAGTCTATTTCTGTCCTGTCCGATTACAAACATTTTAAAGTTACAATAATGAACAATAGCAATATTAAAGGTACATTCCATGTATTTTTCCTTTGGATTTGATTTGATAACTATAATGAATAATGAATAATTAATGTAACCTCGTTGCTCCTGACTGGACAAGACCGAGATGTGTGAGCGGGGCAGAGATGAAATGGCCAGACAGCAGGGAGGGTGCTAACCGTGTCTACTGTAGGTGCGTTGGTGTTGCTAACAGTGTCTAGGTGCGTTGGTGTTGCTAACCGTGTCTAGGTGCGTGCGTTGGTGTTTGGCGCGGTCGCTGGAGTTGCTGAACGCCTTCTGGCAGCCCGGGTGCTGACACAGGTAAGGCTTCTCCCCCGTGTGGCTCCGAAGGTGGATCTTCAAGTTCTCCAGACGCGAAAACGCCTTGTTGCAGCCCTCGAACTGGGAGGGGATGGAACACACACAGACACAGACACGCACACACACAAACAGACAGACAGACATACACACAGACACACACAAGCGCACATATATACAGACACGCACAAAGACACACACACACACACACACATGCACGCACATGTTCACATCAACACACAAAGACGAAACAAACAACCACAAACATTCACAGATTCACACACACACACACACACACACAGGAAAAATGAGATCAATCAGGGCTAGGTTTGGTAAATACTGTGACAATGTGGGCTCTGTATGCTGTGCATGTGCACCTGTGACTCACAAACCCATCCCACTCTTATCCTCTCACACACAGCTGCAGCAGTTTAATGCAGTGAGAGACACACTGGGTTAGCATAGGACACATTACTGCAGTGAGAGACACACTGGGTTAGCATAGGACACATTACTGCAGTAAGAGACACACTGGGTTAGCATAGGACACATTACTGCAGTGAGAGACACACTGGGTTAGCATAGGACACATTACTGCAGTAAGAGACACACTGGGTTAGCATAGGACACATTACTGCAGTGAGAGACACACTGGGTTAGCATAGGACACATTACTGCAGTAAGAGACACACTGGGTTAGCATAGGACACATTACTGCAGTAAGACACACTGGGTTAGCATAGGACACATTACTGCAGTGAGAGACACACTGGGTTAGCATAGGACACATTACTGCAGTGAGAGACACACTGGGTTAGCATATGACACAGAGCATATCATAGCACACCTCTAACTTGACCAGTGATCCCTTAAAATAAGCTCTCGTACTTCTCCATGCACGTGTGCACTGCTATTTAATGCATGAAGAGACACAAATGCAAAAACCGGCCTCTAGTGACCAGTATAACATGAAAAGAATATTCCAATAATACAAATAAATTATTCAGCTTCGAATAAAGATAATAAATGTATTAAAAAGAATACGGTAAATGATTTAAACACCCTAAAAACACCTCCTCCAATAGCATCTTCTGGCCCAGACCCCCTGTTTGAGAGCTTCAAGCATAGAACGCGCTTGAGCGGACATTTTTTCCATGCCTCTTATATTACACATTCTCAAAGCCCTTTGTTGAAACCTATTCACTGAAGATCCACGTGTGCACGTGAAAGACGTGCGCGCACCTGTGTCAAGACCGCCGGCGGTAGCGCGCCCCGAGGGTAACCGGAGTCCCTCGCACAGCATCAGTTAATGAGTTGTAAGGCATAGTGCTGCCGTGCTGTGAACGGTACACTGGATAGACAAGCGACAGTGACTGTAAAGATCGTCTCCTCCTGACCCAACTCGGAACACTTGATCCCGGCCACTCAGCCAATGAGCGCCACAGATTTGTTAGCGCGCGCATTATTCATGAGGCCGCTCGCGTATCCATTCCTGGCGAAACGTCGCCCGATTGGTCGACGAGGCGGGCCCCCCTATACGCCCGCTACACCGTCTAGAGAGCGATTGAGCGTATGAGTGTGCCACTGAACCGTGCGGTAAGGAGAGCGGGGCCCGCTGTAACCTTGATCCGCCCGCGGTTAATCCCACTTCAGTATGCAGCAGGGCGCTCGCGCGCATGCTGGCTAAGCTAGCTGGACATCAATACCCGGCCCTGGCTGTCACACAGGCCACAACAATGGGAGCTTGGTGTCCATCAGGGATCCGACGTCCGCTTCCTTCTGCTATAATCACTTAGCTGATACCTTATCTGAGGGCCTTTATCGACAAGACAGGTGAAAGGAAATAAGATGCAGAGCAGTTCAATGTAAAGTGGCATCACATCTAACCTTCCACTTATAATCATTCATGCCATGGGTTAGTAATTAAGGTATATGTCCTACTGAAATAAAAACAATTACCGATTCAGAGAGATTACTTACGGCCTCTTGAGAACCTGCAGTACGACCTCTGTGTGTTCTAATTTGTTCTTTGTTTTAGCATAGGACACAGCAACATGTGTATGAAAGTACGTGTGTGTGTGTGTGCGTGTGTGCATGTGTGTGTGTGTGTTTGTGTGTGCGCATGTGTTTCACGAAGCATTTGGCAAGGCGTGTCAAGGGAAGTGTTAAAGACGCATTACACACGTACAACCCAAACCGGCCATACGTACTGTAAAGAAGAGAAGATAATTTAATTGGACGTAAGTATCAATATACAGCCGCCCTATTAGTCATCAGTATTTCCCCAATAAGTGTCTAATCAGCTAAATTAGCCCAAAACACATGTGGATGTGCATGGCGTAATTTAACAGCACAGATAATGGAGCTGCTCTGGTGATATTCGCTGACGTCAGCATACTGCGTACTGAAGCTCCAGCTCACGAAGGTGTCAGCTGTCCCTTCCTAAACAGGCGCCAGAAAGTGGACACACATGAAATCTATTATTCCTGAACAGTCCCTGGGAACCTGCAGTATATACAGTAGGATCTTGCTAAATGACGCTAAGGCCCCGATCACATGAGGCGCGCCGCTAAAGGCGTGGCTTCAAAAGCGCGTTAATAAACCCCCGATCACACATTGAGCTGCCTATGCCAAAGAGAACGGCTGCCTGGGCCAACTGTCACATTGACGAGCAGCGCGACTCTACGCCTTGTGCTGAAAAGTTGAGAGAAGATTTTAACTTTTATGCGTGTCCAAAAAACGCTAAAAAAAAACGCGAAGCGCGGCGCCATATGCTTGCGACGTGTCTCGGTGTGACCGGGCCCTTACAGTGTAAAGGTCATTCTGGGGAAAGCTTGCTGAACTCGTTCAACGCCATAGGGCGCTGCCTCAGAACCCCCCGTCCCGGCTACACACACATTGGACACTCATTGCCAAGGCAGGGACAATGTTGTGTGGTGCATTCAGCACCACTTTGTTTGCGTTCCCATTTACAGAGCCAGCGCTGCGGAGACACACCGGATTATATTTTCAACATGCACACAGAACTGGCACCTAGAGGGCCGTGAGATATTCGCTGAGTTTCACAAAGAGTGAATTATCTTACAATCGCTGACTCCAGCTTTAAGCCACCTTGACCTGCACCTCTAAGGGCTGCTGCTACCAGCCCAGTGTGACCTTTAGTGAAAGCTGCTGACAAGAGGTCGGGTTACGGGAAAGGAGAGCGTGACACCACTCTTCTTATAGGCCTCCTTCATTCACTCACTCACACACGCACACACACACGCACACACACACACACACACGCGTCTGTTCAGCGCTGCTTCATTTATTACGGGCGAAACCTAAGATAGCTATCATGCTAGCTACTGTACATACTGGCCAACCACCTGTGTGTGTGTGTGTGTGTGCGTACGGACCATATTCTTTTATAATATCAAGGTTTTATTATACCGTTATACAGTATACCAGGCAGAAAAAAAATAATATATATATATATACAGTATATATATATA
>JAODUE010001555.1:0-12380 GCA_027564755.1 Amblyopsis hoosieri
TGTGTATTTACATCCTTTGAAGAGCCAATACGAGCCATAATGCACATTTCTGCTTGCCAAAAAGTGATTTCAGCCTCGAAGACGAAGCCTGGTTCATCTGGGTATTTAGTTTCTCGACTATGCTTTGTGCGTAAAGGTGCTCTTAATTATTCCACATCCAACAACAGTCAATTATACTGCATTGTCATTACAATTGAAACTGTTGTTCATTAGGCTATAGTGTTATGTGCTATGATGTCACATTTTGTGTCAGTTTTTAGACGTTTAGACAAAAATACTGTACATGTTTGTGCTGTACTGCATGAGTGTGATTGGTTTACATTGACTCACGAAGGAAGCCACAACTTAATTCACTGCACTTCTAGTTGTGATTCATATCTCACACAAACCTTTGCATTTATCATGAGCCTGCCAATTTCATTGTCCTTTTCACGCTTTTAGCAAGCTCCTGAAAAATGTATGCCCTCAATTATCACCCTTAAACTGCATTTACCGGGCATTCATTTATTGATATAGCAAGCACAGCAAAATGTGATATATTCCACACTATTCCACAAACAATAAAACCTATAGTGATTCTAGTGGAAACAAAAAATGATGTAATGATGTAGACTAATTGTTATATTCACAAGGACAAAGCCTGCGGTTTAGTGTAAATCCCATTTCCCTTCATTATTATTATGGGCTATTATGTTCAGAGTTTCGGCTGTATGACCCTGAGAGTCTGAAAGACTGCAATTAAAACAGTGATCATCTTATTCACTATTCAGTATTCAGAGGGAATGTTCTGCTCCACTGGCTCCATAAAAACATCCAGTGCTATTAAGGTGCCATGCCTGCTTCCTGCATGTTCACTGAGAGATGTATGAAGGTGCTGAGGGAGACTTTGTCGGGTGAAACGTGGATCTGCATTTATCAGTGTGTCCTCATGAGCTGCGCATCTCACAGTAACCTTGTGTTCACACGAGACACGCGGCTCCCTTCTCTGTGGTGGACAGAACTCATATAGAGCAACGAAGAGGATTACAATTTGTCTTCTCTCCTCCACATTTCGTCTCCCTCTAGTCGCACAGCAGCAACATCATTTAAAATGTAAAATGTCTATTCTTCCCCAGGTGAAGATCACGATGACTGATGAACGAGGGGAGTTGGGGTGGGGGTGACTTCCTTGGTTAAACCCACATGCTGTGCCTCGGTGGTGTAGCTGTAGCCTAGTTAAGCACAAGAGAAGATTTCTCCTCGGACCAGCTTTTTGCCAGCCTGCTGTAGATGCTGTGAATATTTATGGTCCTCGATGCTCTCTTCCTTTGCTCCATTTTCCACTCTATATTTAGGCACTGTGTCACTTTACAACAAATGTGCTATTTGTCATGTTCGTGTTTAATGGTCATTTTTCAGCCATGTTTGGAAATAACATGCACTAATATAGTTATACAGATAATATATACCAATAGTGACTGAATAGAAGAATGTTATTCTGTTCATGTTTTCTGCAAGTATTTATTGTATTGACTTTCCTCTGTCTCTGTTTGACACCCTGTACATGGAGGTCCTCCCTAAGGCCCATTAACCAGCTTTAATCATTTGAACACTTTTGGGAATTAATCAGCTTAATCTGATTTGCAGTGAAAGTATTAAAGTATACAACCACTTAATTCGATCGGCGCTCGGCAGCTTTTGTCAATAAAGGGGGGGCTTTAACTGACATTTCCCAAAGGATCATTCTGTGCTTTATTTCCTGTTTGATTTAACAGCAACATGCAGGCAACACCAGCGCAGCAACTAACCACAGAGCCTGGGGATAGATGAAAGAGACGTCTTATATAGCTATGAAAAAGCGCTATTAAATCTGTCTGAACCGTTTCGCTTGGGAATGTAGGTGGTATTGTAGCTTTGACAAGTTTATCTATTTGCTATATTTTGATGAAACTGTCAAAGCACTGGAAAAAATGTTTGTGTTGCACTTGCAGTTTTTCATTTACTATTATAATCAATTTTTCTGCAGGTGTTCATTGTAGATGTCAGGTGATGTCTGGGAAGCCAAACCATCTGGGTTTTTGCTGTACAGGGAGAATCCATCCCTGCGGAAACATCATGATGTGAGACCATGGGGAGACTGCATGTTTGACGTCAACAGACTGAAGATATTTCCATACCTGTAGGCGAGCTCCTGGGCCCAGAATGGCAACTCTTACCATTGTAACAGCAAACACTCATATGCAGCCATAATGTAGAGTGTTGCAGTGCTAGAATATTGTCCATGTTACGTATTGGACAGGAATAAGATAAACAGAAAAGGAGGAAGCAGATTATAGATGATAAATAAGGAAGAAGGTATTCATGGTGAAATAATACACATTCAGCTTTTTATACCCAATACCCAGGCTGTGGCGATTTCCTCTAGCGGAGCAAATAAAGCTTAAGAGCTGAGCTGCAAACACCTCAAACAGCGCTTTGTGAGAGCTCAATTTGTTTACCATTAAGTGCCTATTAAAAAGACACTCTAGTTATTTGTTGGGGTCAGATAAAGAAAGATAGGCTGTATGTAGATCATTTGAGGAAATAGATTTACTTCCTTTTACATACAGTACAAATGGAAATTAGTTTTACTCCTAGGTTGACTAAAGATAATGGAGGGCAGAATTCCAGGCCTGTGTTCAACATGTGGGAGCCCAGACCAGAACATCTTTAGTATTACAATTACCTAGACTGTTTTGAAATGATTCACAAATTCACATGATCCATGATGATCAATCTCATCTTACAAAGTATAGACATGAGGAAAAAAGTGATTGCATGGTAGATGGCAATCTCTCTCTGTCCTTGAAGGTTTGTTTATTATATTACAACTTTTGGCGAGTGTTTATTAGTTTTTCAGCTCCATTCCACACAAACAAAACAATCACAATATTTTAATGCAGACCTGTCAGTTTTTTTCTTCCAAATCACAAATAGTCCCATTCACTTCTTTGATAAAGGATGCTGGGAAGTTTCCAAAGTTTGCAGCTCTGGCAAGGGTACAGTAAGCAGCTGCTCCATTCCAGAGAGAGCCTGAGATTGATGGCATTTACTGTGGAGAGATTTGATAACTTACATTAATGGAACACCAATGATAATTTATTTGGACTGTTGAGCTGTTTCTGTGAAGAATGAAGTACAATGTGATTTAGTCTGCATCCCTCATGTACATTTAAATTCAAAGATTATATTTAGGAATTGCAAATGCAGAGGATTATGGTGTAAGGCAACCGCATTAGCTCTAATGAAGTGAACCCGCGGATCTCACATTGGTACCCTGGAGTGTTTCGAAGGGCTAGTTAATGAGCCAGCCAGACTTGACTCTATTGTAACGTTTGTCGATGGTTTTATTCACAGTTCACCCCATAGGTATCGCCCCCATTAGTCAAATAAGAGGACAAGTTAGATGTGTTTGGTCTATGCTCTTCGCAGCATCTTTCTTTCTGAACTCGATGTCCTTTGAGTTTGACAGAGTTGACAAGTAGGAATTCCGTCATAGTTTAGAACTTTACAATATACAGTAAATAACGAGTAGTTTGTGCATTTTGTATAAAATCACAAAGGTTATACTGTCTACTTTGCATGGCGCTGAGCCAAATAACACTCGCCCAGGATAACAACAGCCTCTGTATTACCCATAGGGAGTACCCGTGGTTGTGGAAGTGTGGTGACAGGTTTATAAATAGGTATTCTTGAAGGCACTATGGGTTAAGCAAGGAAACTCACTTGGAGCCTTGGTGACTCATTGTGCCTTCTCTTTACATCATGTCAGTTACCTGGGTCTCAGCATCTGTCACTGCCGTCCCCACACCAAACACACACATAAACACAAAACGTGCACACACACAGGCACGTACACACCACGGTGCACCGCATTAGTGCAGCCATCATGTTAGATCTAGAAGCATCAGACAGACACTACAGTCATGGATGAAATCTCAAGGGATTGTTTCAAAGGGAATCAAATTGTAAGAATTCCCATAATGGACCCCTGTCAGGTACCTGACAAATGTTTAGGACTTATAAAGAGCACTCTATCCTTGAAGATACTTTCATTAAAGTGAAAACGTAAAGAGAACCACATTTTCAGCTGAAGAGCGCTCTTGCTCGACTGCAAGTCTAAGTCTAAGGCCGACTTTAACTGTCTTTCTGCACCTGTAGAAATAAACCTTTCCCACAAAATGATTGTTTCTGTCTGGTCATATTAACCTCAACTAAAATGCTAACATGTGTTACAGTATGCACAATATACTGCATTTATAGAGATATAAGCCTATATAATCTGAAATATATTGCATATATTAATTAAAGCATTAAAAGATAGAATCCTTAATTGAGCAAAATAACTTATTATCTGTAATATTTAGAAAGGCAGTAAGGCATTTGTAGGGTTAAAATAATGTGTGCCAATGAGTAATGTAGGCAGATGGGTAGTACCAGTCACTTAGCAGCACTAGGCAGGGGCTCAGCATTTCAAACCAAAACAACTTTGTATGCCAGTTTCAACCACATGGGCAATCACATACATAAACCGAGGACTATATTTTTCATTGAAATACCATGTAAACTCATCTCAAAACTCATCTGCTCCATCACCTGATTTGAATAAATATACCATTTGCATTTTCCTCCATGATATATGTTCTCTGTTCTTACACTATATCGCTGCCCCCTTCTTTAAAAGCCATTGCAATGTGTGCTGTCATTTCATTTTTATGTCGAAAGGGCAGGAAGGAGTACTTGCTAGTGTGCTACAATTTCCTCTCCTTCTGGTAAACTTCAAAGGCCTTTAATAGAACCACAGGAGATGTTTCCATGGTAAAGGAGGAACCCATCCATTACTGCACAACATGATCAATATAAATGTCTGCACTGTGTCCCTCTATTGCGCTTACAACGCTAGTTGTTTTGAGGGCTTTTCTAAGTGAGAATCGATGCTTATAATGTGTGAAATTGAATGACTGGAAAAGTGGCAATAACCAGCATCCCAGATGGACACAAATGAATTCCTTAGATGCTTATCCATACTACAGTATGAACAAGCTGGTCCAAGGCCCTTAGTATGGACACTCTGTTCTGTACTATTAGCATGGTCATCTGTCCTCAGGCACTGTTTGCTGCATAACAGAGTTATGGAATGAGTGACTTTGTGAATAATACCATGATAATATCCAAATTCACTATAATTGGATATTACAAACACTGTGCCATGAGAGAACACTTTGGACCAAAATTATGACATTGACATTGTTAAATGTCATTTTTGTCAAGAAATGTAACTGCCATAGCTTCCTGTCATTAAAATTAATAGGTTATCTAAGCGTAATTCACATTTAATGCAACATTTGCTACATCTTTATATCTCTTCTGTCATTTAAAAATACAAACATACTTTCTCCTGTCTTTGATAAACTCTTAGAATATTGGTACGTTTTTTGCACATTGTTTTAGATAACAAAACGTTATAAATAGTGTAAATGTGAATGTAAATGTTAATTTGTACCATTGGCCACCAATCAATGTTTTCTCTCCCAATATAAGCATTTTCCTTGTGTACTGTAGATGAGAGTTTTTCTTAAAATACTTTTTACAGATACTATCATGTCTTTTTGTTGTAGTTGCTCATTATGTTGTTGTTCATTATGTTGTTCATTAGTGAAGATACAGTTGTCAGGTTATCTTCTTGATATAAAATATTTACATGCAATATGAGAACAACACAACATACTGTAGACCATTACAGCTGTGCTGTTGTTATTGTATCTGTGTCAAATACAATACCTAGAGATTTATATCTTTGACATTATTGACCCTCTTCTTTGAAACCATGCTTCAAAGACCTATTTACCAATTGGTCACTGAAGCTTGTTTTGGTGCTAACGTAGGAAAAGCATACATATTTTATTGGCATATGCATATTTTATTGAAGTGCTCATTAGGATGAGTGATGGCTCAGTTGGAGATGAAGTCAGGTCCTTTTTAATGTCTAACTCATTGTATAATCACTTGTCTCATTCGACATTGACCGAGGTTGAGATTCTAGTTTACAGAGCACACCAACTGCTAGGTTGAAGAAATACATTTCCATTTTTTCATAAAACATAAGTGGGTGTGAATATTTACTTCTTCATTTTTTGTTTGACTTCGGAAAACGTTTCTCAACCTATTTAAACTTGGAATATCTACAGTATATTAGCGTTTTGATTGCTTTTAATATCTACACATCATGACATGCTGCTGTATAAATTCCCCTAATGCCATTTGGAGATTATCATAGACTATATTAAACATTACATAACTGTTATATTAAGGGTTCCGTAAAATAGATAGTAAAAGTGCCACCTGATGCATGGTTACCCAGTCACAGGGGGAGGGGAAGAAAGTTAGGAAGGAAGAAAGCCAACAAGAGGGGCATTAACGGCGTATTGATGCAGTTGTGACCCCATTACATTTAAAATATTTGGTGGGATTTATGCAATTAAATTGTGTTATTACTAACATTATTATATTATACAATCACTATTACTTTATATGCCATGTCATCAAAACAAAAGTTTATCTGCAGACAATGTGTGTTTAAACCCTTAATGAAAGGTGACGCATGTACTTGCCTTCACTTTATCACCAGCTTGAGCCCTTCTGACATGCTAGGCAAGATGGACCCTGGCAGTGTGGTGTAGCTTGCAGGCACTTGAGTGCACTAGCCAGAGATGTCGAGTCACATTACCTGGACCTCCTTCTCAGTGGCTCTTAGCAGTTCTATAGACAGTACGAGGCCACTCCTCACTCTTATTGTATTTCACTCTGTATTTTATCTGTGTGGTTTATTTTCCCCACTGAAACCAGTTGAGACAAATAGGTACACTTTCTGTGTGCCTCGGTTATGTTATGATCTGGTCTGATCAAGTTTTGCTTTTGGATCTCAAACACAAAACCATCTTTCAGTTCTAATTATCCAGTTTTTGACAACATGAATCAAATGATAATCATCATTCAGGCAGGGTCCGCAGGGAGGAAGGCTTCATATCACATTAAGCAGAACAGTTGGCCTCTTCCTATGGTTTGGCTGCTCACAGATGGTGCGTAATGTGGTTAAATCTTTTCAAGTTGACAAAATTGAACCTGCATCCATCACATTACTGTAGCATGCTAGACGTTTCAGTAGTGCTAATACGTTTAGGAGATGCAGTATACACTATTTTGATTTATAGTGTCTTTGTAAAGGATTCCTTATTTCAAGAAGCCTATTATTAGTTAAGGTCACTTTCACTACTGTTGTCTATCCATCCATTGTCATCCGCTTATCCAGAGTCAGGTTACTTGGGCAGCAGCTCCAGCAGGGGACCCCAAACATCCCTTTCCCGAGCCACATTAACCAGCTCTGACTGGGGGATCCCAAGGCGTTCCCATGCCAGTGTTGAGGTATAATCTCTCCACCTAGTCCTAGGTCTTCCCCGAGACCTCCTCCCAGCTAGACGTGCCTGGAACACCTCCCTATGAAAGCACCCAGGGGGCATCCTTACCAGATGCCGTACCACTTAAATTGGCTCTTTTCAACACAAAGGAGCAGTGGCTCTTCTCCGATTTCCTTACGGATAGCCGAGCTTCTCACTCTATCTCTAAAGGAGACGCCAGCCACCCTGCAGAGAAAACCCAGTTCTTTCGCTCGCAAACAAGACGTTGAGGTACTTGAACTCCTTCACTTGGGGTAAGGACTGATTCCCTACCTGGAGTATAGGCACTCCATCGGTTTCCTGCTGAGAACGATGGCCTCAAATATAGCGATGATAATCCCAGTCGCTTCACACTCTGCTGCAAACCGATACAGAGTGCTGGAGGTCACAGACCGATGATGCTATCAGGACCACATCATCTGCAAAAAGCAGCGATGAGATCCCCAGGCCACCAAACCGCAACCCCTCCCCACCACGACTATGCCTTTATATCCTGTCCATTAATATCACAAAGAGGATTGATTACAAAGCGCAGCCCTGGTGGAGACCGACCCTCACCTGTACTGAGTCCGACTTACTGCCAACAATCCATACACAGCTCTTGCTTTGGACATTGGATTGCCCTTAAAAGGAAAACCCCTCACCCCATACTCCCGCAGCACCTTCCACAGTATCTCCCGGGGAACCCATCATATGCCTTCTCCAGATCCACAAAACACATGTAGACCAGAAGGGCATACTCCCAGGCCCCCTCCAGGATCCTTGCGAGAGTAATGAGCTCGTCCGTTGCCTCACTCCTTGAGGGCTGTCCCAGACTTCCACATAATGTTAAAGAGGCGTGTCATCCAAGACATCCCCTCTACAGAGCTTTTAGCATTCTGGACGAATCTTATCAATCCAATCTTATCAATTTACCACTGTGGAGTTGTTTGTCTACCTCACTGACTTCCACCAGGATAATTGACGATAATCCCCCATCAGCCTCCAACTCTGCCTCTACCATAAAAGGAGAGTGTTGGATTCAGGAGTTCCTCAAGGTTCCTTCCAAAACCCAATAACCTCTTCAGTTGAGGTCAACAGTGTCCTACTGTACTGTACTTGGATGGTTCCCCGTTTCCCCCTCCTGAGATGGCGGATGGTTATTCAGAATCAACTCGGTGCCGACCAAAAGTCCTTCTCCGTGTCTTTTCCGAACTTCTCCCACACCCGCTGTTTTGCTTCTTTCACGGCAGAGGCTGCAGTCCTTCGGACCCGTCGGTGCCTTGCAGCCGCTTCCGGATTCTTCCGGGATAATATATCCCAGAAGGCCTCCTTCTTCATTTGGACAGGTTCCCTGACCCATCGAGGATTACCGCCTCTTGAGGCACCTAAGACCTTGAGATCACAGCTCTCCGCCGCAGCTTCAGCAATGGAAACTTTGAACATTGCCCACTCAGATTCAATGTTCCCAACCTCCACAGGGATGCCAGAGAAGATCCTCTAGAGGTGTGAGTTGAAGATCTCACGGGCAGGGGCCTACTCCAGATGTTTCCGGTTCACCCTAACTACTGTTGTATGCTAGTTTAATACTGTAAAGATAAACCAATGCCATTTATTACTTTTAAACAGTGTATCTCCTCTGGGCATTATGCAATATCAATGGAAATACATACATTTTTGGACCCGGATATACAGACTCTGAATGTGGACTGTGTCCTCTAATCTACAGTTATTGAAGGCCTTACTGTGGGTCAGCCAACAGAAACCTGCAGTCTCTTTAATGGCCTTTATTATAGTCCTGTGGCTATTTCAATTAACCACACTGAGAGCTGCTGCGGTAAAGGTGTGTTCAGCCCCCTCTTTCTAAATCTCTCCAACACACATGCATACACACAATCTCCATCCCAAACGATCTCTATGTCTTTTTCTGCTGCATTCTGATTATGTAATGCAGAAGATAGGAAACCTACTTGTTTTTATACAGTAAATTTGTGAGACAATAACTTTGTTATTCTGAACATGAGGACAATTATTAATGTTAGGTGTCTTTGTTTGTTTTGCCAGAGAGGAATTCTGAAGTGCAGTTATTGCAGATCATTTAAAATATTTTTTTATATACAGTATAAAGAATTTATATAAAAATGTCCCATTATTGCTTTAGTCATTTCCGTTTATCTATGCTTCTAGGAAACCAAGAATTGTACCTGACATAGTGACACACAGCAACCACTGAGTAAAGATACCATATGCAAATATGTGTACATTCTGTTATGTAAATGTAGGTGCAGCAACTGAAGAGGTCTTCGATCACTGGAAACAAAATACTTAAATTAGAGCACTGCACAAACATGAATTCATAGCAAATATTGATTTGTTCTCTTTTACTAATGGATACTCTAATAATTATTTATGTATATGTTCTATGTTGGGTGATACAAAATAAAGAAATTGTGATGTTTCAATGATATTTGGGATGGCATGGGATGGACTAATTCACAGCAAATCAGGATCAGCATATCATGTGAAGTGCAACTTAACCAAGAGTATTATGTAAAAACTGATGTAAAAACATTAGGCTCAAAATACATTGCACCTAATTGGATCACATGTGGTTAGAGTTTAGTTAATTGTTGATCTTGTCTGTTTTACCATCTTAATGAATTCTTAGGTTAGACTTTGGGTAACTCATAAACAGTGATTGTTGCTGCCTGATGCCTTGTCTCACTGCTTTTGAAGCAGATTCTGTTTATTTTTGATGCTGTCAGTCACTTCAGCCTTGCTGCATCTGCATTTTCTTCTCATCCGTACTGTAATTCTTTGTTTTGTTTTATTGTCATTCATCTCTCTGGACCTCTCTTCAAAAGAAGCTGATTTCTCCACTCCAGGTCATCTGTATAGTTGTGGGATGCCATTGTAGTAAAAGGAATCCTGTTATACCCAACAGCATGGAGAAACCTTACTGACTTGCGGGAAGTGAAATGGGGATTATCGACAAGTCAGAGGTCAAAGAGATTTAGCAGCAGTCCAGCTTGATGCATCCACAGAAACCTCCATTATACTGGTTGGGAAACAGTGCAGTGAAAACAGCCTCTATAGTGCAGGCCCTATAGTCTATAGCAATAATTTTCACATTTCACTCTGGAGAAATCACCCTAAAGAGGCTGTATAGTAATTGAGAAACTTTTATTATTTTATTATTGTATTCTCTTTCAAGTTCAACAGCCAAACTGTTTATGATAATCTGTTGTCAAACTCTGGATTGTCTGTCACCACCAGATGGCGACAGTATTGACTTTCATGATGATTTCACCCTTGTCTTGTTGGTAGTTTTATTAAGCAGCACTTTCCTTGCCTGTCCTTGGTTTAGTCTTTAACTTGGAGAGTCGTATATTATTTCAAACATAGGCCTACAGTATGTAGAATCAAGGATTTTTGCCCCTTTCTACCTTTTTGTTAAACACTGCAGCTGTTAAATGCTCAGTAAACTTTATAAACCACTGTCTTGTGTCAGCCTCCACTGTTGGATCTTCCTCTTTTGAATTAGCTCAGTCAGTATATCCATGCTTGGAGCCTGTAGACCCTGCTCTGCCCCTGATCATTATTATACAGTATTTTCTTTAAAATGTGAAAACCACTGTTTTAAATTATACCTTATTTTATAAACTGTAAAACAGATTAACTGTAGGAAAAGACTAGTAGCAGCAGCAGTTTCATTGTGTTGTTACTGCCGTGATTTGATTGGTACTGTACCAAGAATCATAGGCTGGACTACAACCCCTGCAGGTATCTCAGTCTGAGTTGTTACTGTACAATGTTTTTCCTTCATTGAGAATTAATAGTGAACAGACAGCTCTGTCAGGTTTCAGGGAAGGCAGGTGCAGCCCTGCGTGTCATTCCTGGTCTACTGTCCTCAAAATGCTGCAAGGAGAGATGACAATTAGATATTCTTTCCAGCCCACCACCATTGTTATATGGGGGCGGTCAGCAATCAGCATGACTTTATTAAAAAGGTTGACATTGTGTATTCAGCCACTTACCTCTGACGGCGTATCTTATTTGTGTGAAATTATATTTATATCACATACCCTCTAGTCTACAACAAGAACAGCCAGCTATTCATTTTATTTCCTCGTGACAGGCATTGTGGATACGGACATTGACATGCTGCACGGATTCATTCCACTGCAGTGGGAAGCCAAATACAAAATGTAGTTGTAGCTTTTTGATGCCTTATCCACATGAACCAGCAGTTTAGTTAATTGTGTATCTTGTTTCAATGTGATCTAACCATGTACAACCAGGACTTTTAATAATTTGGTCCGTCTTTGTAATCAATACTGTATGGCTGTGTCAGACACAACTGGGAGCCATTACAACTGTCCGTTTCTACAGAGAAGATGAGAAAGAGGAATTATGTAACATGTGATGCCATCAAGGGTAAATACCTTGGGGTCATCCCATTGGTAGTTAACGGGACATGAATTGGTGGACCCATAGATTACGTTGAGCTTGTTACACCTCTAATGAGCTGTATTCCGCTGTATGCTGAGATTTCAGGACCAGAAATGTAAGATACCTTGTCCTATGAGGAGGATGTTGCTGAGTACTAGCTGTCAATCAAAAGCATGGTGTATGGAGCAGCCCGAGAATGTGTCTCTAGTGTATCAGCCATGTCTTCATTAGAAACTGAAACTTATGAGGCCTTCTCAAAACCCTACAGTAAAAAGCCAGAGTGGAGTGTGTGGAGTGATTGTATTTCTTTAAGATCATCTCATGCTGTCATCAAGATTAATTAAAAAGTTCTGAGCGCTTTCACAAGTCTCAGCAGTCTCTCTCTCTCTCTCTCTCTCTCTCTCTCTCTCTCTCTCTCTCTCTCTCGCTCTCGAGCTCTCTCTCGAAATCGATCTAAATGACGCTCTAGATGGCACA
>JAODUE010001556.1:0-12379 GCA_027564755.1 Amblyopsis hoosieri
GGGGGGGGGGGTGTGTGGGGCCGGCGCCCCCAAACACGCCCCCCCCAACCCGGCCCCCCGCACCCCCCCCCCCCACACACCCACACACACACACACACACACTCACACACACCACCACCACCACAGCTCCTCATCAGCAGCCTGTAGACTGCTGCTGGCGACACCGCCCTGGGTGTTTAGATTCACATAGCCGCCATGCTGTCTGTCTGTCTCTCTGTCTGTCTCTCTGTCTGGCTGTCTGTCTGGCTGTCTGGCTGTCTGTCTGTCTGTCTGTCTGGAGGTCTGCTAGCCGCCCCTGGTGGGCTCCAGGTCAGAGGACGGCTACAGTTAACACAGAACCAGGTCCCTGTTTTGGCGCCACCTGCTGGCGAGCAATAAGTAGGGAAAAACTGCAGTCTGCAGTGCTAACGAGCAAGATGGGAATTTCACTTCCACAAAATCTTGTTTTCCAGTTCAGCAAATGCAGTTTTTCACTTCTAGCTGACGCTTTCAGAATGTTGATGTCATTAAATGCTGAAAGAAAACCACTTATTTCTTTAAATACATTTTTTTACGGAAAAGTTACATTCTACGGAAGTTTAGACAGCGTGAACTAAAGCCGAGCTTTCCTCCAAGAGCTTCTTCTTCTTCTACTGTTAAAACACAGCCAGCTAAAGTTGTGCACTGCCCGCTGAGCTTCAAAGCATTGCACCTCGGCATATTATGCATCACTCATTTATTCCCTAATACTCATATTCTGATTTATTATTATTTATTGTCCTTGTTAGAGGACATATGTTTTCCACAGACTGTACCAAACATTCAGCGCACACATGTTGCGCAATAACTACTTTATATCTACACTTATTATCCACGCCCAAACATTAGCCCATTGTTATTCCAACACCTCCTTCCAGCAGTCTGTATGGACCATTTAATAAAAGTAAGTAACTCTTTGGCGTGACAATGCCCTCCATAAAGGCGATGATAACAGGAACTCGGAGGTGAAAATGCAAAGTGCTCATACATTTCACAGCATGCCCATGAAACACGGTACCAGTAATAACAAACCTATTACTTTGCAAGTGCGTCAATGTGGCACCAAAGCTATTTACATTGTGAATATTACTACCTTGTGTGACAGGTCATTCAACAAAGGCTTATTGCCACCTTCCCCCCTCCTTCAAGTGAGGTAGTATGCTGTAGCTGCCGAGACAGCTCTCAAACCTGCAAAAACACGAGGAAGATCTCTATGCATGACTCCGGAGAGTTCGAGCTTTTCAGCTGCCGGTTGTTAGCTTCTTGGGTGTTCATATGCTTCTGTAGTGCAACGCTACTCTGATAAACACTTGCAAAGCGTGACAATATAGCATATTAAACATTATCTATGATGTCATGTATTTTGTGCTCACTGGCTCAATTGCTCATTATCCCATTAGCAGTTAAAACACTGTAACCTTTTATCTAACAAGCCTTTGTTTATAGAGGTGAATATTTGAAAAGGGCCACAATGCATGCATTACTTTTATTTTATAATGTTGCAACTCACTCCCAGACAGTCCAAAGTTAATGCTTTTTAAATATTTATTTTGGAGAGAAGCGTCTTTAATCAATACAACAGGCACACACATGCACATACACGCACGCACAGGAGTGGAATACTGTAGATGGCTTTCTGCTTTTTACTGCCACTGCCAAACGAGGAGCGCTAGATTCTTGCCCCAGCCTGTAGCCCCGTACAACTGCTCCTCTGTCACGGACAGCCAGTGGCAGAAAACAGGCTAGACCAGGTCGGAGCCTCTGTTACTGTATCACCCCAGACCATGTGCTCATTTAAACCCCTTCCCCCCACCCACACACACACACACACACACACACACACACACACACACACACGCACGCACGCACGCACACACACACACACATACAGATAAACATACAAAAAACACCTACACACAAATGAACGTCTATACACGCATACACACACATAACTACTCATCCACAAACACACACAACATAACATACAAACATTCACACGCATCTACACACATGCAAACAAAAACACACACACACACACACACCTACACAAACGCGCATAAACACACGCGCACACACACTCGCACACAAAAGCACCTACACACACAGAAGCACCTACACACACTTCAACACCAACACACACACACACACAGAAGCACCAACACACAAACAACAACCAAACACCTACACACACTTCAACACCAACACACACACACACACACACACACACACACACACACACACACACACACAGAAGCAGCTACACACACATAAACAACAACCAAACACCTACACACACTTAAACACCAACACACACACCAACACACACACACACACACACACACACACAGAAGCAGCTACACACACAAAAACAACAAACAAACACCTACACACACACACACGTGCTCCCACCTTGTTGGAGGCCATGTCGCTGACAGAGCGGTACGTCTGGATGGTCTCCAGCTGGTCCAGACACCAGTCCAGCTCCTCCATGGACTCCATGGCCAGCTTCTGGTAGGACTCGTCTGCCGACACACAGCAACACATGCCGTCAGGAGGAGTCACGCCACAGGGGACCCCCGGCACGGAGCAGCAACGCGGGGAAGGGGAGGGGGGGAGTCCCAGGGAGGTGGGGGAGGGGCTGTGGTGAAGCTCCTTCATTGCTGCCCAACTGCTAGTGAGCTGGGGTTTGTCCTCTGTCTGGCTGTTCTCTCTCTCTCTCTCTCTTCCTCTCTCTCTCTCTCTAGGACCCTCTATTTCTCTCTCTCCTCTCTCTCTCTCTCTCTTCCTCTCTCTTTACCTCTCTCTCTCTCTCCCTCTCCCTCTCGGGCCTTCTATTTCTCTTTGAGGGACCTAGAGAGAGAGAGAGAATGACTGCACTTTGACGTTTAAACAACCAAAGAATGGACTAGCCCATGGGTTCTCAACGTTGTTTGGGCCAGGGAACCCTTACAGGGGAGAACATTTTCCAAAGAACCCCCTCATAACTGTATGATCAGCTAGCTTGATATAACTATTAGTCAATCGGTCACCACTCAATCATTTTACGCGGGTCACAACGAATCATTTAGCTGCTAGCTAGCTTGGTAGAACTATTAGTGAAGTGACTGCAGTGAGCGAGCACTTTGTCAGACAAAATCATCAAGTGGAGAGAATCAGATAAGATCAAACTAGATAAATTGCAGTCACATCACTAATATTTATATCAAGCTAGCTAGCAGCTAAATGATTCGTTGTGACCGTGTGTGAAATCATTGATGCGTGACAGATTGACGTGATGTGTCATGATCAAATTAGATGTTTTATTGGCCAAACGCTTAAGCAGGTGGGGGTAATGGACACAATATGTTTGTTTTATAGGTGCAAATAGTCGTCATAGACAGATATGCACTTTTTTTTATGTTTAACAAATTTTTTCGCAGACCCCCCAGGCTACAGGCTGCAGACCCCCAGGGTTCCGTGGACCCCAGTTTGAAAACCACTAGACTAGCCTACTGGGTTTTTCGATGTGGCAAAACCATGTTTTTCAGACGCAGACTTTTTGTTTCTTGCTACGCTATTGGGCTGCAGTAGTCTACACGCTATAGGTTCCAGTTCGTTCACAGAGAGACCAAAGCGGGGAAGAAAAAAGAAAAAAGCGCAGCATATCAAACACACTGTGTTTGCACAAGCAACACGAGAGGCAAACTTTGACTCCCTGAATTGGGGAAAGGCCAGACCAGGGTCTGAGTTTGAGCCAAAGAAACCAGAGCACTTCCTCTCCGGGCTGCTGGCACACAAAAACACGGAGTGGAACACGTGGAGTGGGATAGCCAGAGCGAAGTCGCTCCTGACCAGGTACATACTGTAGCTGTTGCCGAGGATTATGGCCCACATTTCATGGAAGTAGCGATAACAGTATCTCATCACCTCATGATAACAATTTAAATGAGCTTCCAGCAGGCGATCGGTCTCCAGCTGAAACAGGAACCGTTATCTTGGTTTGAGACTCACACACCTGAATATACTAAGTGGCTGCACCTGCCTCTGAAGCCCCCCCCCCCAACCCACATACACAAAACACACACACCTCCTACACAACACGCACGCCTCCTCTCCCCTTTCCCTTATGGCCTATGTATTTTAAATATTAACAATGAACCGCGGGAGTAAATAGACGCAATCAAGGAATGTATCTTAAAAAAAAAAAAAGTATAATAATAATAATAATAATACAGATTTTAGATGTGCACAACAAGTTACCTACAGCGCACGTTGTTTGGGAAACATTTCCACCGTGAGCAGCACATCTGGAGCGCTGCGCCATCGATGTAAAACGCTGATCTCCACTTCACAGGGCTTCACACATGGAAGAGATTTAACCCACATGCCCGGCACAACTTGGGGCAGAAGCCCGCGTGACCCTCCCCAATTCACGTCAATATAGCAGATCAAAGCAGTTCAAAGCAACGTGACGACATCAATGCTGCGAACCGCTGGCGTCGAACAAACAAAGCACTCCAAAGAGCTCACGTGCGCCGCAACGCGCTGTACTGTGAGGCAGAACAGGCTAGGCTAAATCAACTACAGGGCTGTTAAAGGTGCCCGCTCAACAGTGACATGTACCAAGGCTCTCTGAATCACAAAGAAGAGTCAACTTTATGGCGTTAACTCCATTCGCGTGCTGTTGATTTACTGCAACATTTATGCTTGGCTAAACTATTGCTTGGGGGGGGGCTGATAACATCCAAGAGGCCTCTGTGAAGTACCAGAAGTGACCACCGCAGTCGCTTGGCGAGCCAAAATTCTTTCTACATGAAACAGAGTTTCAAGTCAGTCAGTTAGCACCAAGCCTTCAGACACACGTCTCACATCTAAATGTATAAAATCAAGTCCAATTATGGTACCAACTGTGGCCTTTTGAAAAACCGCCCTGGCTATATAATGGGAACACAAAAGTGGTGCTGACAGCACCACACAATATCCCAGCATTGGTAATGCCTTTCCAATGTCGGGGGCAGAGCTTCTGAAAGAGCAACCTATGGCACCTTTCCTATGTTTATGTTTTGACAGAGTTCAAATACCACCAATCTTTCGCCAGAATCCCTGACTCCACCTTTAATAAAAGACCGGAACTGCTCCCATACAGATGCATTACATTGCTCTAACTTTGTATTCTCACTTTTACAAGGTTTTTAATAAACAGTGTGATTTCAAAAGGACTGTCTGCCGTGCGTGGAAAGCCTGGAGTCTAATTTAAGTAATGTATAATGTGTTAATGTGCTCTTTTGAAGTGATATTGCATTTACATTAACAGTAAAATGCTGTCATTTTGTCAATGTAACTTCCTTAAAGTCCCACTATGTAATAATTAGTATTTTGTACAACTACTACTAATCTTAATCCTCCCTATCTCTATAATATAGGAACTTCCTTGTTTGTATGCTTTATTTAATGAATCGTAGTTTATTATTTCCCTCCATCAACTATGTTGTCAAGCTCTACAGTAACTATACAGTACCTGGTGTAGCCTACATGTACTGTACGACCAGCGGTGTAGATGTGAGTTGAGATACAATGGTACTACATGGAGGTTAAGAAACCCCTGTTATATTTTGTTCATTATATACGGTAGGACATTTAAAGATTACATTTCCTCAAGAACGTCATGCTATTGAGGTCAGGACCCTATACAGCCACGGGTTCAACTAAAACTTCCACCTCACTTTAGGGCATGACGATAACTATTATAGTCTGTATGTGTGTGAAGAAGTAAACGGTGGTGAGTCACACAAACACAAAGTAAGAAAGCAGGCTTCAGCTGTCGAAGCCAACCGCCACCTCTGGTTGATTACTGACATGGTGCTACAGATGACCTGGGAAACATTTTTACAGCGCCACCACTGAAAAAAGATGGTGTGACGCACTCTTGAGTGTAAAAAAAAATAGCACAAAATATTCTGCTGTACTTTTCCATCCTACTCGCATCCCCCCCCCCCCAACCCCCTCCACCACCCTTTTCGCTTTACTGTGCACGACTTGTATTTTTCTTCCACTCTCGCTCATTCGTACAAAGTGTGCGTCTCTGCTGCTGAGAAATGAATACAACGCGGAAACATTAACATGTTTACAGCCTGGTTCAAAAAGCGGTTTAGATCTCTTCATATAGTCTCCCCATTCATGACAACTGTACGGAGGGTGAAATGTGTTATAACTGATCAGTTAATAATCTATTAGCCATACATTTACCTAATTTTAATGGATGCACGCACACGCACACACACACACGCGCACACACACACGCACACACACACGCACGCACACACGCCTCACAACCAGCTAACGCTAAACAGGCCTCTGCTCTCGCCGTGACAACGCCCCTAACCTCCGGGACTGGGTTAGCCGTCCGCGAGCCTCTTGATGTCACTTTATAGCGTCAGTGCGTGCATTTTGGCCACAAGGTGGTGTAGTTATGAGCATCGTGGACGTATGTGCGTAAATGCTTTGTCCAATCAGGGGCCTGGGAATTGCATTCGGACAAAATGGTTGTGCGGCTAACTTCTTAGCCAAAATGCTAATTCTGTTTAGGGTTGCACGTATGCAATACATATGAAAACAAAACATCCATCCATTCATCCATCTTCATCCGTTTATCTGTAGTCTGGTGAAGTGCCCCTGCTGGTCAGCAGCTCCAGCAGGGGACCCCAAACTTCCCTTTCCTGAGATATAATCTCTCCACCTAGTCCCTAACCCTAGTCCCTAACCCGTGATCTCATTCTTTTGGTCGTGACCCACCCTTCATGACCATAGATGAGGGTAGGAATGAATATTGCCCGGTAGATCGAGAGCTTTGCCTTCCGGCTCAGCTCTCTTTTCACAACGGCGCGGTAAAGTGATTGTAATACCGCTCCAACTGCTCCGATTCTCCGGCTAATCTCCCGCTATGTAGTCCCTTCACTTGCAAACAAGACCCAGAGGTACATAAACTCCTTCACTTGGGGTAAGGACTCATATGAAAACAAAAGTTGTAAAATTACTAATAAAGTTGTGCAATGATACTATACCTTTTATAAGCAGTGACTAGAACACTATGATTAATGTGTGCAATGTCCTAGTTGTTAATATTAAATTGACCTTCAGGTAACAATGCAGTCAAAGGCTTCAGAGGCTCTACAGAGAAAAGCGTTGACTCATCGATGCAGATTGTACTGTAAACAGACTCGCGGTATCTACACGTATGCCGACGTACACATTAATTTGAAATTGAGCAAATATGACAGTTATGCACACTGAAACACAAACACACACAGTGAGTCAGTGGTGTTTCTCTTTGCCTATGGTAAATGCGAGGCCCTCTATTTGTGTGTGTGCAGTATAGCCACAAAGGGAGAAAAAGGGAGAAGAGGCCAAATATCTTTGATAACTGTAGTGACAAGTGATTTACCACAGAAATATCAACGTAGTAAATATATGTGTATATGTAAAAATATTTTTTACAATCGTTTGTTTTGTTATAGTGTACTGTAGCTTGAGAAGTCAACAAGTGTCATCTACTGCATAAGGAGCTTTAACAAAACCCATCAGTTATCAAACTGTGGGTTAAGTTGGAGGTTCAAAGAGGATTCTGAAATATACATTTATAGTATCAATTTTGTAAATGTTTGACGGGTTTTAATATCAGTAATGAAACTAATAAAAAAACTTTTATTTGGCGTCGTTTATAGTTGTTTATATGCTTTATAGTTCTATTTTTTACAGTATGTTTCAAGTTGCATTGTCAATAATAATAAAAGTTATATAGCATGGATTTGACAACTCGTTACTTTTGTGAAAGTTTGTCAAAGTCATGGAAAGAAAAGCCACTGATTCCAGGGAGCCAGTGCCTTTCCTTTCACTGACCGACTTAGCCCGAAGTAGTGCTAATGAACGGAAGAGGCTGAGACTTGTCAAAGTCGGGCGGTATAAAGTCAAGCAGGAAAGCCACCGGTTCCCTGGAACCTGTGGCGTGACAGAGTGACGTATGTCTGGCTGTAAGCCTAAACAAATGAAACAAACTCAAACACAAGCAGCCTCCGTTGTTACTCATCAATTCAGCTTTTAAAAAGAAATGCTCCAGTCTTGACTATCAAAACAACAGGCGTTTCACTGTGTTGCACATGCGTGACCACACACACACACACACACACACACACACACACACTTGAGCGCGCGCACACACACACACACACGCATAACACACACAAGCTTTGAAGCTGTGCTGGCACAGGCTTGCTCAGGGGATGGGCTGCATTGAGCTTTATGGCCGTGCTGACGTCAATAGCATAATTCAAATGCTTAAGCAGGCTGCAAGCTTCCAGCCATCATGTCCACATGCTCCATGCTGGGAGCTGAAAAACCCCAGAGTGGAGTCAACAGCAGGACCGGAATAAACTGGAAAGACGGGTGTCTGTAATACATACACTAGAATGCACCTAGTTCATCTATAATATTATTTATTCATGCCATAGTAAAAAAGGTTTTCTACTCGACTGCCTTATTGTAAAAAGTAAAAAAGAAATAATACCTTGGTTGCAAGGAACAAGAAGAATCTCAGACTCAAATCAAAGAGTATTTGTTTATCACAATAAAGCTAAGATAAATCAGAAACAGCCTAATGACAAAAACATGTATTTGAGTTGAGCTGCATAGAGCAAGTACATGAAAACTAAGATTAATATCTACAATTAAATTTAGATCTACTAGTACAACAAATGTATTGTTCTTATTTAGGTCAACGCAACCATTAAAGTAATTGCAATATCATCTAAAGCTTTTCCAAACCTTTTCTAGCCAACGGTGGTAAAACACAAACTGCAAACTGAACTACTGTGAACTTGAGATATTACTCAAATGAAAGTAATTCATAAAAATAATAATTACAGCAAACTTTTTTAAAAAGCATACATTGCATGCACCATATACTCTTAAAATTGTGTTTAGTAAACAAAGTACTGCAGTACTACTGATTATTTCACAATAAACTAAACATTAATGCTTCACCAACTCTTAGTGTTTATGTTTGGGCCTCAAATCAAAACCAACACTTCCCTTAACCCCTGTTATTTGGCATATTCAATGACACACACGCAGCCACATACACAGATTTGGAAGACTTACAGTAAGCACACTTTCAGCTTCCCTTAATTTAACTTCATGGCTTGATCGGCCACTGCTTAGTAAAACTATTGTTTCCTAGGTCAATAAAATGTAAAAATAACCAGTTTCACATCTACTTTAGCATAGCATATTGCATCGCATATATTGTTTATTACAAAACCAGACAAAAGGCATATAAGCAACAGTCTTGGCATAAATGCCACACCCATGGTAATTTTACACACAAAGTTATGTGATCTTGTTTCCGGGTAGAATATTTGTACAAGCAAGTAGCTGTATTCAATTAGACCTCGTCACACACCCAGACAAAAACTCAACACCTACACAAAACATGGCCTGTGGGGTTTTTCAGAAGGTGACAGACAGGCTCTTCCACCAGTCCCTTTACCGTAAACATTAATTTGAAGAGGCCGGTTTAAAAAGAACAATAGTAAGCATTGGCAACTTGTCCAAAATGTACATAAGAGCATTTAGTGAACTTCCCTACCCTCAGAAGAAGCAACACACACACACACGCACGCACAAATACACACCTCGGTCTTTAAAAACTGAGGATATTCATCCGAGCGCTGGTGACAACTGTTAAACATTAATCAGTTCTTACTGACAGCTAAAGACGTCACAACACAGGCACTTTCCTGAAAAATACCATTTATCAAAGTGCAATACGGGGAAAAGCCTATAATCTATCCCAGTCGGCTTTGTTTCATTCGCTCGGCTCACGCTACTTTGTTAGCCAAGTGTAAGAAAGAAACACCACAAGCCTCCTACGGGTTTGTATTGAACTGTTACAGCTCTTGTAATAATTCGCCTAAAATGCGTAAAAGACATTCCCAAAGTAAATTGAAAGCCGTTCTTGAACGAGTAAATGGTTTTGATTTTCTTTGAAAGGTAACATTCAGAATCCCTGCGTTTACATGGACTTGAGTATCCCGGTTATGAGGTTTATCCCGGTTTTGTGGGGCATAGCCCTACCATAAATAACTGCTAAATATACTGTAATAACTATAACAATTCTGCCTATTATAGTGTAAAATTATAATATAAATATATAATCTTAATTATTATCTATTAATATAACACCTTCTATTTTCATAAATGACATAATTTGTGTTACAATAACAATTGTAGTTAATGTTGTTCTACAGTAGCTTCTGCTCTGCTGCTTGTCTGCATCGGTCTGCATTCACTCCACAGCTTTCCACATGTATTTTCCACACTCAAAGCATCATCTCATCTTTCTAATTTGATTGGGTATGTTCTCTGTCTGGTGCGAAAACTAGAGAGACGAGGGTAGATGGCATTTTCTTTGCTCAGCCAACTCGGGAAACTTGGGATTGGGGACATATTAGAAACTCTTTAGACATATTTGATAGTTTGCAGGAGAAATTCGAAAGACATCGCAATGGTGACCACACCAGCCACTTTGCTGCTGCAGGAGCAGGAAATGGAATCGCCTTTTGAATAAATGGGGATGTTTTTTCTGTAATGAATTTCGGCTACCGGTAGGCCTACTCTATGCTTTTTGCCACTAGGAAGGGCTACGTCGCTGCCCTGGAAGGAGGATAAATGACAGGTATGCCTACTCAGTCAGACCAATATCAGGGAGTGTGTAAAAACAGGCTACGGTACTGATCATGGCTCGGTATTGATCACAGCTGTGATTTGGTGTACATTAGTTGGACGCCAGCTAATGTATCAATAAAGTACTTTGTACTTTGTTGACTTGGACAGGTGCAATAAGCCCGATCAACACTCCCGGTATGTTTAACCCTTTCTTCCGCTGTGTTCCCGACTGGTAGCCTATATTCTCCTTTTATTTCGTAGTGATACAAAATCAAATTGGTGTTTTGTTTGTGTGGGATGTGTGCTGTACCTTTACTCAGAGCCATGGCTCTGCCTGTACTTGAATTAATTAATATAACAAATAATAATTGCATCATTTGCATGTCAAAGGTTGTAGCCTATATGTTTTACAAAATAGTGTAAACTGCCAGCATTTTGTGGTTCTCTACACTTTACATTTGTTGTGCAATCAGTTAAGTATGATTCTGTTGACAATCGCTTTACAGCTTGATCATAAAGTAGGCCTACATAACGTTGTTCATATAAACCATGAACGTCTAGCCAGTCTATTTCTCCCCTTGGTCCCCTCATGAAGAGGATTCAGTCCATAGGACAACAGCAACGAGGAACAGGTGTAGCACATTAGGCATTATTACACAGACACAGGTAGTAACACAGGGCAGGGAGTGACGGTGTTAAAGCCTTACGGTGTTAAAGCCTCACAGAAATACAGACTCCTCTTTCTGTCTATTCAGTGCCTGGAAAAAGTAGGCATTAACTGTGACTATGTTGTCATGCACGCAACATTATCAACAATATGATCAGTCATCATGTGTTATGTTATTGTTATTGTTGTTGTATTGCTATTGTTCTTGGTCTTATTCTTAATAATGTTTTATTCAGAGCATACTGTTAACATCATATTCAGTATACTGTTGCAGTAATTGATTTAGAGGTGAACAGACGGTACTTCAAATCCGTTTGTTAGACGTTTAGTTTAGTTGGAATAAAACAAACAACAATGCCACTGAACACAGCTGCCCTGACCTCTGTCAAACAGCTGTTTGGGCCGAGTTCGTGGGACACAGGTAACTTTCCCACTGCTATAGCTACAGTAGCTACTCGCAAGCAGTGGGACTATGGCCTCATCTGACGCAAACAACCGACGCAAAACAGGAAAAATCTGTTCTCCTTTTCCCGCGAATGAAATCCAACTGAGGTGAGGAACAGGAGCGAGTAGGATATGAAGAGGAAATGAGTACATCTGTCCCTGGCACATTGTTCACAGGTGGATGTTAATCATATGGAACTAGGAGAGGCACTTCTATGGAAGCGGGCTAAAAGTCTTCTAAAAAATATTTAAATAATGGCATAGTATTTCCTATGAAAACATGAGTCGACGTCAAATTCCATTGGCCCACACTGTGGTGAAATAAAAAAAAAGATGGTACTGTGTAAAACCTAACCGTGATCTTGCAAACTTAATTTTTATTTTGCCGCGAGAATCAGTCTGGAGAGCTTGAAAGGTCTGATCAATCAACATGGCCTCGTACTGATAGCTAAGGGCGTGGTTTAGGTCAGTGTTCCCCAACCCTGGTCCTTGGGGAACACTGCCCTGCATGTTTTAGATGTCTCCCTGCTCCAACACAGCTGATTCAAATGA